>QLOO01001249.1:0-13610 GCA_003313855.1 Suillus sp. MG131 | reverse complement strand
CCGCCAGCTCCTGCTGCACGCGTTGAATTTGGTTTGACTTGTGTGTTTGCAGCCCTCCGCCTTTGACAAGTTTCAGTCAGCAATGTGTGCAAATCACGAACAGACTATGAGACATACCGAACTTGTGCACCTGGCGGTCTTGCAACGGTGCCGACCTTGGGACTAACTGCGTGGCTTGAACTTTCTGAATCAGACTATGCAAGTGACGGGTGAGAATCATAGTAAAACAGCTTAGTTGCTCGTTACGCACCATGCTGTTGGCGGTGAGCTTTGAAGACTGGGGACACGTTAGCGGAGTAAATGAAGTGCAAGTTCGTGGGAATAATATTTAGTTCTTTCCTAATCTAGAACCACTACCTCCACTCGAGCGTCACCAACTTTGACTTTTAGATTCGTGCTCTGGCTGGCTTAAGCTAACATGTCACTGGTAAGTTCCAATCCTATGAGTATAGATAATGTACACATACACGGGACTATCACTCTAGATAAATGCCATCGTTTCCCGAGGATCCACAATCCTTGCTGAGCACCAAGCTCCGGGGCAGCGAGACTTCTCACATGGTGCATTGTTTTCTGTCTCATCATGCGCCTCTTGACATGGTGGCATACATAGCGACGCAGACAATTCTTTCCAAGATCCCGCCAAATAATAGCAAGTTAACGTATGTGTGGGAACAATACCTGTTTCATTATATCTCCGAGGGAGGCTTCACTTTTCTGGTCATGGCAGATGACTCTGTAGGAAGGTGAGGCTTCTGAAGGGCGTTCATATGTTTTTGTTGGTTAAATATCACCGTAGGAAGATGCCATTCGCTTTCCTAGCGGACCTGCAACGCAAAGTATGTTGCCGCAGCACAATCTATCCCCTTGTTCTGATCCACATCGCAAGTTTATCGAGCTTCCATCCTCCTCATCCGCCGTACTAAGCTCTACCCCCGCATACGGACTTCAAGGCACCTTCTCTCCTACCATCGCCTCTCTCATGCACACGTACAACACTGCTCCTCCAACGGATGAAGTCGCTCGTGCTCAAGCGGAGCTGAACCAGGTCAAGGACATTATGGTCCAAAATGTCGAGCAGATCCTGAGCCGCGGGGAGCGTATCGAGCTTCTCGTGGATAAGACTGACAACATGGCCACGCAGGCAACTGCGTTCCGGCGCGGCGCGAGGACGGTTAGGCGGCAGATGTGGTGGAAGAATAGCAAGATATTGGCATTGAGCGTCTTGGTTGCGCTACTATTTTTGTATATCATTGTTGCTCAGTTCTGTGGGGCCGGTCTGCAGTGCGGTGCACAGTCTTGAGTGTCTCAATGGTCCGGACTGCTTATGTATTTGTACTGCATAATATCCATATGTACTCCCTAGACTTATTGACACTCATATTGGCCTCGGACAATCTTGTTATATGTAACACTGGGACTCGATATATATATAACACCTCAACAGACATCCAAAAACCTTTCAAAGGTTGTCCGCTTGCGCATTTATATACGTCCAGATATAATGATGGTGATAAGGTGATACAAGTGGAGAATCATCGATCAGTAGATTCGGACTATAGTGAGTGGGGAGCAAAATATCCAAGACGTTTCTTGAGAGAGAAGAAACGTCCGTAAAAAATCTACTGACGACATATGCGTACAATAAGTACAATACAAGTTTGGCATAGCTCGACACACTATTTAGCGACAATATAGCATGTACGCCTCGGTCAGTACAACACCACAAAACCATTATAAACACGATATTAGCTACACACTGGTGACTGGAGAGTCCGCCCGGACTCGCTGGTATAATTAGTCCCTTGTGCATAGTCCGCAAAAGGACCTATCGACAGTAATGAAGAATCAAAAATCCAGAAGTGACAGTTGATTAATGAATTGGGGAGGTCATAAGATTCATCAGTCTGCTCCAGCGGTGACCGGGTTGGACAACTTGGTCCTGCCTATACGTCGGTAGGGGTAAACATCAGGTGGTACGTTGGTGGCATCTTTAAAGTGCCACTCTGGTTCTCGCTCGCGATCACGGTCACGATCACGATCACGGCCCCGTTCACGCTCCATTCGCTCACGTTCCTGCTCTCGTTGTCTTTCTCTCTCCCGCTTCTCCCTCTCCTGCTGCATTGCAACACTGCTAGCATGGACCAGCGTCTTTGGCACGATTGTGGCTGGGTAACCCTCCTCGGGACCGGGTGTTGGAGTCATCGATTGACTCGCAGTAGAGTTTCTCCGCAACGGCGTATGCACGCGTGTGCTAGAATTAATTGGTCTAGGGATCGTATTGGATGATGGCGGTGGGGGATATGGTGGGGGCATCGGTGACTCATCGCTATAAGACATCGGGATCTTGAGGGAGGATGACGCCATAGGGCTGTCAAGGATGTCATGGAGTTGAGCGCGCAGGCGTTCGCGATCCTTGTCCCGAAAGTCGTCGGCCGCCGTGATCTGGCGCTGTGCGAGCTGGTCTTTCACCTTTGGCTCATACGTATCTCCTGCGCGCATCTCGTAATCCCTGCTACCACCATCAAATGAGTCTCGTGAATGAGTGTTTTTCAACCGAGGCCCATGTAAGCGGTCCGAGGAGTAGCGGCGTGAGGGGGAGGAGGTGCGGCTGGACATATACGACATAGACTGTTCCCGTGATGGTCTATGAGATGGTGAATAAGTACCGCTGTGTGCAAAAGCGATTGAACGCTCAGTGGAGTGATGACGTGAAGTAGATCCATCACGACTCGACATGACAATGTCATCGCGAGGGCGTGATCGTGACAATCCAGACCGGTTATCCGGGTTGGCCGTGGAAATGGACGAAGAGATGGAGGAGTCGGTCAGCTGACGAGATAACGAGGACCGAGGAATGGGAACAAGCTGAGACGTGGCATCACCCATTGTTTGATCCTCATCTGTGTCAGACCTCAATTCCGATTCCTTGTTGCTGCAGGCTTTCTTTAAGTCGTCGATCTCATCTTCATCCACCAAAGCGCGAAACGACTGGATTGCAGAAGGCCAAGCTCCGATTACCTGGGTGAGAGGAGACAAGTGGAACTCCTCTTCCTCGATGGCCTTCGCTTTTGCTTTGGCCTTCGCTCGTGCTTTGATGTTCAAAGGGTCGTCCTCGATCAACTTCTCAGGGTGCTTCGGCTCCGTTGCATGAACATACCGGACCTCGACTGGTCGTTGGAAGTCAGGTAACGGGTTAAAGGCAATTCTAGCGCGCATTAGCTCCTCCCGGAGAACCTTGTTCTCGCGCATTGTGGCTTCAAACTATGGCTGTCAGTGAAACAACACTCGCAGGAAACTACGGGATACTGACTTTGCTAAATCATGCCGATGAGTCTATAAAATAAATAGACCAGTATACGATGGGCTCACCTTCTCCAATGCGCATTCAGTTCATCATAGTGTTCCCTCAAACTTTTTTCTACAGCAAGAGCAGTATCTTTCTCATCCTGTCGAATACGTTGCAATTCCTCATACTTAACTTGCAAGTTCACGATCTCTGCCGTAAGACGCGAGCGTACGTCCTCCAGAACAATTTTTGCCTCGCAGGTCCTTTCAGCCTCGGCCACCTTCTCCCGTCTCATTTCCTCAAGAGCGATTTCCACCACCCGGGTCTTCTCAACCTCAACCGCCTTATCTTTTCTCATTTCCGCGAGATGACGTTGAGACTCGGCGAGGTTCCAAAGAAGCAGCGCGCTCACTTTCACAGGATTCTGCTAATTTCGGAGAATTAGATGTAGCTGGGACGTTCTTATATGACGGCATTAAGAACATACCTGGTCAGCTGACTGTGACTTGTAGTATGTTCGACATTTCTCGATTACCCGGCGGAGCTCAGGAAGCTTGGCACCTTCTTTGACGACACGCGCAATATCGTTCTGGAGGGTGCGGGCTTCGTCATCGGGAGGTGGAGAAGAAGACTCAGGGTTTTCAGGGACTTCTTCTATGGAAGCGGATGTAATCGTAGGTGACTGCATGTCAATGTGAAGCCTGCGGACATCCTGAGGGGAAAATCGAGTCCGACAAAGGGGACATATGTGGCGCAAAAGATGGTCGAGACACCTTGGGATTGCAAGTCACATCAAAACAATACACGATCGATGAAACGAATACTGACTTTTGACAGAATACGTGCCCACAAGAGATCGAGTGCGGCGAATTCCCGCCAGTCATATAGCCTTCCATACAAACATCACAGGTAGATGATTTGTTGAGTACCAGCATGATTGTAAGACGATGGAGAGACTCCCTCGAGGATCGGGAAAAGGAGCGAATTGAGCCTACAGCAGCTTGATGACCTACTCTAGTAAGGAGGCACCGCGCAGGAAGGAAGGGACTTGTTAAGGACCCACTCGGGTATATGGGGGAAGGAAGGGATTTAAGCCAGTAAAGGCTTAAGGGCCAGACCTAACGTGCGTGGCGAGGTGGGTGGTGTAATGTTGTGCAGAGGAGGAGCGAGCATTCATAACGTTGAAGGGATTATAAGAAGACACGAGGCAGCTAAGCGACGTGAGATAGAACTTCGCCACTTCCTTGAGGGCCCTAGACAAACCTAAGTGAAATGATCACATACTAAGTTGGCATGATCCATCACCTGGATGGAGCTTCCGATCTGAGTTCGAACGGCCACGATAAGAACTTCATGTCTAACCCGAGTCTTGCCTTTAATGAAGCTTAGCAGGAAACGCTGAAGGAAATCAATCCCACTTGCCGGGATTGAGAATTTACACCGAATTAGTTCCTGGAAAACTACTAAGCATGAATAAAGCAGTGAACAACCCCCCTTTGCCGCACGTTCAATTTCGGCTGCCTGGCATGGAGAAGGGGTGTCTATGAACAATCAGTTCATTTGGCAGGGCACTGATCTCATGGAACCGGCCCGACACGGATAGTCGGTCCTCGTGGTTTCGGCGTTGCATAATAAGTCGCTGGTTCAACGTTTCAACGAGAAGTGTCAGAAACAACGTACAGCTCAACGTATTTGTCCAGGTTGTATTGTTACACGTGTGAACGCTGAACACAACGATTACCTTCGCCGTTGGACTGAGCACGTGTCCAACGTGAAGTTGTATGTAATGCCTTGACCTTCAATTACCACTACACAGTACAGCAATACCGAAATTAAACCTGGCTCTCGAACATATCTTGCAAGGCTAGTTCTGACCTTAGGCACTCTCTCGTTCTTCTGGATTACTGCTATGTTCCTTCTGGAATACCGTGAATTCCATTCATCACGGGGAGTTGCGGATGGATGCTGGAACATTTCACATCCGATAATCTCAAATATTTTGAAGTTTCTGTCATCAGTTCGGTAGCGTCGCTCGAGGTCAAGGGCGATGTACCGGGTGCTCGACGGCGACATGGTTGTTACGATGTCGAAGCGACATGGACGTCTGCTACATTTTCAAAGGGATAGGTGCGAACAGAACACGTATTTATGCACGTATACTATCTACAGGTTTCATGTCAAAGATATACTCGATTTAGATCCACTTTGCCTCAAGGCAGCTCTAATCTCAACCTGGGAGGTCATCCAGTAGAGACCGATACCTCGCTGACGCGCACCAATGCCCTTGACATCAATCATGATGCACGATCCTCCATTACTCCCTACTACTTTAGTCTCTGGAGATCCCCTTGATTCTGAAACGAACCGTTAACTTGGGTTGTCACCTCAGAAATGATCGTACCCTTCGCCACCATGACCATGTTATCGGTCCTAATTTGTCTCACGGGTATGTTTTTTCTCCGGTGTGCTCTTCATTTGGACGTCTAATCCATTTGCATCGGCTCCTCGTCCTGCGCGGGATGCTCTTTGTCCACCTTTCCAAGCGGAACAGACCGTCATTCTATCTTCTACTCTCCGTCTCGGCAGTCGTAACCTTACCGATTTCTTTCTCAGCTACACCATTCGGCCCCACGTTCATACCATCTCCCTACATGCCAAACTCCTGGACTATCTGCAACTCCTGAGTCAACGCTTCGCTCTCAAGATGGCAAGAATGCTTCGGAGTCAACAACACACCCCTTGCATCATACTTCGGAAGTATCGATTTGCACTATCGATAGGCACATCGCCCATCGCGGTTATCTGGGTCCAAACTTCCGTTTTATCTTTCTTTGGTATGGCCTTGCATTCTCGGCTTAACATTATTCTACGTATTCTCGACTTGGATCAGCCCCAGATTACAAGTGCTCCGTGTTCAGCTCCAGAACTATTCCAAGCATCCGAGTCGGGCGCACTGCGATGACTTCGGAGTCTGGCACGGAAATCAGTCAACACCGATGGACGCAGATGCGGCTATCAGTCAATTGTACCGACTGGATACCGCTGGAGTCTGGACGCAGACACGGTTGCACTGCTGTCCTGATATGGCATCGTTTAACATCAATAATCTTCGAGATAAATCAGTCCGTACGGCCCTAGATAGGGAACTATTGGAAGGTGTGCTATTGTCATGATTAATGTTAGCGATTGAGGAAGTTTCCATAGAGCACACTGATACGGCGTTATCCAGACCAGGCGTACGCGGTTGTCTCTCTAGGATCTCCGAGGCTAGGAATGATTAGTGTTCAGCTGCACACCATACACGTGTCAGAGTGCCTCGTGCCTTCTCCAGCCAGTTGAGCAAACAAAGAAACATAACCGCTGATTATCAGAGATCCGCGCCACCAAACGCAAAACACCAGCGCTATAAAAAGTCTGACGATCAAACTCGTAACTCCGAATTCCACCCGCCACATCTGATGAAATCAACGGCAACGGCATAAATGCTGTTTGATAACGGTCACGATAGATGGTGTGCGTTTAACGTACACGTACGCTATGACATGTCAGGTCTTCTTATTATTTGGTCCGCGTGGGGAAATAAGCTCGGTGCACGATGATCTTTAGCCCGCGCTGTGCTCACCGCGCATCTTTGGCCATGCACATCACACGCACCAAATGCCTCGCACTTTCACTATCAAATTAACATCGCCGTTTCGGTTGATCCGCAGCATAGAGAAAGCACGGTACTACATAGGGGACTATTAGAAGAGAATGGAAGGGGCGCTATCTCAGCAATTAATATTGCCAACGGAAGATTCCATGCAGGCACATTAGGGCGTAATCTAGAAACTATGTCGGGGGTGATCAGTGTCTGCTGCTGCACACTGCACTAACTGCACACATACATCGCGAGAGCCTCGTGCCCACCGGTCAATATTAAGTGACCATTGCCTGGCTATCGCCGCTGCAGCGCTGCTCGTCCGATGCCTCCTTGTCAATAGTCACTTGATCCACCCACGCCTAGCGCAAAACCAACGTAAGAGAGCTGGTTGTCTCATGTCATGCGGATCGATGATCTCAAACCCCAGTATCATAGCACCGATCCCATCAAAGCCACGACACACTCATCATCTAATAAGTCAACGGCAGTGCAGGTTGCGGCAGTTGAATGTTGGTTACGATAGATCACGGCGTACACTGGATAACAGAAACATTTAATAATACAAACAGCCCAAGCAAAGTAGATAGCACAACAACGAACGGATGACAGGTAGCAACAAACCAGCGTCTATCTTGTGTTTATAGTAAAAGTAAAATGAGTGCGGTGAGAACAAAAATTCGGCGACGAAAACAAACGGGGAAAAGAAGGATAATCCAGATTCCAGATAAAAAGAACCATACGTATAGTCATCAGAAGCACTAATCATGTGCGATTAGCCCACATATGCACGATATTAGGCCCACCAACGACTGGGGTAGGAGCGACGATCTGTGGGCCATCGACATTCCCTGTATTTGAAAAAGGACCATGCACCCCACTTGTGAAGGAACCATGTCCGGTGTTTGTAGACGGACCATGCCCGGTACTTGTAGAACCACCCCCAGCGCCTGTGAAAGGACGCGCGGCAGGATCGTGCATCGAAAGCGAAGCATCAAAATGGAGCGATAGCGCATTGGTATTTGTATATGAAGAACTGCCACTGGGAACGCGCGTTGTTGTTCCTTCTTCGTGTCCCCTCGGTTGTGATGTATGTCGACGATGATGAGCGCGTTGGGTGCGAGAGGATTGGACATGAGAGAGGCGATTTGGAGGGCGAGAGGTATGATTTAGAGGGCGAGAGGTGTGATTTGGAGGGCGAGAGGTGTGATTTGATGGATGTGAGATGGGACTGGGTGGAAAAGAAGTACGGCTCGCAGCATACGAAGACTGCGCACGATACCTTCTCTCCTCATCACGTACAAAATAATCCGCATCCCCTCCATCTTCAAGAATAAGACCCAATGCATCCGGTCCAGCGGTAGGCATAGGTATGACAGGTGTTACGCTGATATCGTCTCCGTCTTCATCTGTTGTATCTTCGTCTGACTCTAGGCGACCTATTATAGACTCGCCAGCAATGCTTCCCTGCCCACGCACGCCCCCGTTGTGCAGCCCCAAGAGGCCGAGGTGATCCATGCTGCCTGCTCGTGAGGTGGATATGGTTCCCCATGTGGTGGCGCTTCTTGGGCTTTCTGCGTCTGGTGTTGGATCTAGGGGAGGTATAAGTGCTCGGGGCCTGGGCATGCGAATTTGTGTGTCGGTGGGACGGAACGGTGCGCCGTCGTCGAGACGGGTAGGGCCAGCTGCGCTATCATTCAAACGCGCCGATCCTGCTTCTACATTCCCATTTGACATTGATAGCCCAACATCGAAACCAAGAACCTGACCGACACTCTGCACCACTGCTCGACGTCCCACACCGTTATCAGGCGGTGGTGTACCAAGCAAAGGCACATCCGAAAGACCTCTGGAAACATTCTCCGCTCGGGCCGCCTGACTAACGTTCTGCACTGTCACTCGACGTCGCATACCGTTCTCGTGTGGTGGCGAACCATGCGAAAGCATATCCGGATAGCCTCTAGAAACATTATCTACTCGAGCCGTGTCAGTCACAGCCCGTCTAGGAGCGGGTCGCGCTCGAGGCACAGGTGTCGTATGATCTTCTCCCGACGACCCGACCAAGCCCAGAACATTCGTGACTTGTTCTGGTGACTGCATCTCTAACAAAGGAAAAGCCCTTTCGTTGCCACCAGTCGACGACATGTACGGAGCACTGACTAGCTGGTAGCCTGATTCGTACCCTGAACCATAGCCCGAGACGTAAGCTGCGGCGGAGGCTAGCCGCGTGGACAGATCATTCGCTACGTCCGCGCTAACACCAATACTGCTCTCTTTGCGTCTTGACTCTCTCTCGTCGTCAGATCGCCGATCCTCGACAAGGGGACGCGCAGCCCAGGTAGGAGAGGGATTGACACGGACAGCGCTGGGAGGTGCTCCGCGGGTCGTGATGTTTATTTTCGGCTGAGACTCAGGTGCGCGGCTGTGTGTGGATGATGCACGGGGCCGTCGCGTGTTGTCTGTCCAACGTTCTTCTACCCGAGGAGCCTCGGGAGGTCTGGTATTGGGCATAGGTGGGGGTTTGGGAGGATGAAAAACTGGCTTGTGGGACGAGCTTGTCCCCTTAGATCCTGAGGCGTGGGCCTCGCCATTGACATGGGTGGCGGTATCCCGTGGGGGTGGTGCGGGGTATGGAACGGCACTGCCTACGAGAGAATCGAGACCTCCGCCGGACCTTACAAAGAATCGATCGATCGGCAAGGGCTCCGGAGGCAGGGGGAGGGGATTGCTGGTGTTGCGATATCGGGGTTGCGGATTTCTAAGGTTTTCTAGCTCAGAATGTAACTGGGACAGCTACGAGGACAGGAGGTAAGTCCAATATAAATGCCGCTCAACCAAATGGTCACCTCTCTACGTAGAAAAAGTTGTTTAGACAAAATTTGTTAAAAAATTAATGACTCACAGAGCATGCTCGTTCTCTATTTCTTGAATCCTGGAAAGTAGACTTTCTTCCACTGCGCGAGATGTTTTGGAGTCGTGGTCTGCGTTTCGCTTGTTATTCCGAAGTTGGCTTCGGAGCCGACGATATTCTGCTTTTTCACGCTCGCTCTGATCTTGAAGAGCTTTGTATCGCTGAAGGGAAGCTACGGCAGCCCGAAGAGCCATATGCTAAAAATGTCGCATGTGAGAATTTGTATTGGCAGCAAGGACTGGTACATGTCGTATTTGCAGAGGACTCACAGAATTGGGGTCATCCGGTTGGGACTCCAGCCATTCCTGCACTTCGGTGACTACTTCAACAACATCTGCCTCGGGTGCGTCTTCACCTGAGACTAGAGCTATGCGCTGGAGGAGGAGACTGGCATGAGCATCGATAGCATCCTGTTCAGCATTATCTAGTTCGGGTGGATTCGCAAGGTGAAGTTTCTTGACACGATCTGACTGGAAAGGTTTGCGGCAAAGTGGACATGCACTTGGTGATAAGGAGCGAAGGCACCTGGGATTGAAGAGTCGGATATGAGAGGAGAGACATGAATATTGGTGGCCGCAAGCTGGCCGGGAGTATGAACGCACGTGAGACAGAAGATGTGACCACAAGCGATTGCATGTGGAGAATTAGCGGGTTCTGAAGAAATAGAGTAGGGATCGAGGCAGACGTCACAACAACTTGCGGGATGAACGACAAGCATACCTAGAGTTCATAACAAAAGTTGTCTACCACATGTCCGTGAGGGCAGTGTCAACGTGCAATTATCAATACACTGCTTTGGTTAGATTATGTAACACAATCCCGTTTTACACCAAGCCTGAGAGTTCTGGCCCCTAGAGTCTCCTACTAGGTCACTATTCGATCTCAGTGTTTCATCGCACTACGCTCAGTAGCTTTTGAGCGCCAATATATCGCACTTGAAAGTGGGTCATTCCATTCACGCTGTACAATATTTTGCGACTCTCAATTTGTATCTACAGTCATTTGACAATGACACTTCTCAAGTCCCCTTCTAGTGACTCTTGGAGACTGAATTTTGTCACGAATGGTGATTGCGCAGTAGGGAGTTCTAACCTTGATTCATATAGTGCTTTGTGGATTTTGCCGTGGAGATGGTACAATCCTTCGGGTGAAGACATCTTGGTTGGCGCGAGCTATAGAACAGATCATGCGAGTATTCCTTTAAAAAACATTGACACTATCACTGACCCATTGTACTACCAATTCCACAATCTCCCGGATTGAGTGAAGTGACTGTGAATCTTTAGAATACTAGTCCACTTCGAGGCGATGAAAGTCTGATTCATAGTACGTGTATTCACCCTCAGCATCCTTGGTGAGCGAATTTCTATGCGTGCCCGTTTGTCACACAGAAACGAACTATGTCTTGCCTGAAGTGTGTAGTAAGTAGTGCGATATCATGTTGTAAATTTCACACTTTGAAAGTTGGATCAATGCCAATGCTTGACCGACAGCCTCCGGCATGCGATCTCCGTCGGTTATACGGACGAGAAAGAAGATTTGCCTGGTGAATGTGAATATAACCATCCAGCTTACAAACATACACAGCAATATCTCTGTTACGGACACCGAGTAAACACGAGCCACTGTGCAACACATGAGGAATGAACGTTTGTACATCGTGGCAACTTGAGCAACATCTTCAATATCTCCGGTTAGCAATGCTACGTGTGGCGACTTGGAATGGCGGATCAGAACGCCAACCCCTGACGTTGGCAGCTTGATTTTAGGAAGAATCACCACATCGCGACCCGAGTCGCAAAATTCTTCTGAATGGGGAGGACAATACCATAGCCCACTGCGGTGGCTGCAACCGTGACGTTTGGTGGCAGTTTTGGCAACTGACAGAAGAATAGCATCAATTATTTTGTCCCCTTGGTACTTTTCCCAGGAATTAATCAGTAATGCCCCAAATAATCAGCACTGCACTTACTTGCTAGTTGACGTAGCGATAGATGTCCTTGAGTCGGATCTGAAGAGAGCTCAACTCATCTTTGATACTTCGGTTTTGAGTAGACGATAATTCAGGGATAGCTTGGGGATAGAAAGACAAAGTTCCCCCAGAAATGCCTAGATTTTCGATGTCCTTCCATGTCATTAATGCACTACAAGTTCGCATGAGCTTAGAACAACTCACAGAGGAAGATAATGCACACCTTTCCAGGGGTTTGCAATCTTCCTTCTCCACTGGCACCTCCACATTTTCTCCTGTCTCTTTAATATCAATAATTTTGTCATAACATTCAAATTCAAAAGAAAATGAATCCATCGCTACCTGCTCTGATGTGAGATGGGTGTATAGATTAGCAGACAGGGGCTACTGCAAGCCCTTTTTCAATGAGTGGCAGCATGATATTAAGTACAGGATAGGAACACAGTGCCAGAAATCAAGAGAAATATATTGATAATCGCGAAAAATTGATTGAGAGTTCGAAAAATTGGTTGGGCATCCTACGAGGGCAAGACAATTGCATGATACGAGAACATGTGCCCCAGCCACTGGCGCCAAGTAACACGCAAGATTGGAGGGTCATGGCAAAGGATGTCCACGGCGAGCGACTCGAGCTAGTTCAGCGAGTGGACAGGAAGTTTGCAGATGCTGCGCCTAAAGGGAATAAATAGATCATTTTTACTGGACCAGAACCGCGAACATGATACTTACCACGTCTTATGGGAGAATATGGGGTCATTAAACCACATGTGCGGTAGCATGAATTCTAGCACGATGAGTTGGAACGTGGCATACGATACTAGGACTTGAACTTTTGCAGACTTTTGCGGAACTCTAAGCTCCACGAACATCCAATAAGCTAATAGTGGCAGCGGCAGCGTCAAAGTAGAAGCGACTCTGATCTTGAATTGAATGCAAGAAAGGGAGCTATGCCTGGCGTGTGGTTACCAATGCGCCGAGTGAGAGGAAGAAAGGTGTCTGCGCTGAGTAGTTGGGTGCTGGTAGATCAGGAGCTATCAAGTGCAGAATAAAATAACATATAGAGAATGAAAAAAAAAGTGACTTACTTCGAGGCATTTAATCAGGTGAGTCGACAATGGACATTGCTCAAAGCATCCAGATCGCCATCGGTCACAGTACTTGGTACTTTGCACAAAACGCCAAACAAATCACCATATTAGGAAGGCACAGGTATGCCAGGTTAGAACACGGTCTCAGAGATCCGACTCATACCTGTACGTGTTGTCCCCCAGCTATGTGAAACTGCCAAGTGTTGAATATGTTTGATGAGTAACGTCAACTGAGTCCTTGAACTTAATTGATTCGAGACCCTGCAGTTCACTGCAGGGTCTTCTTCGGCAGAATAACTTTGACTCAACACCTGTGCACACGTGTACGTTGAGAATCATATAAAAGGCTTAACAAGTTTCATCCCTCAGATGCTCTAGTTTCACCTGAACGATGTCAGCCGTTGACCTCGGTTTCACTCATTCACATGAATACTCTTCCGTCAACGTCAACTGCCCAGCTGCCCACATCCATACGTTACCAGCGGAACTTCTACAGCAGGTATTCTTGCTCATCGTCAATGACGTTCCAGACTGTCCTAGTGTCTTCTCCTACGGAGATACCACCATGTCCGCCAATGTAGGCAGCCCTCCCCTAGTCTTCACCCGTGTGTGTCGCTTTTGGCGAGTTGTTGCACATTTAACGACAGCGGTTTGGTCGCGCATGCAGGTCTCCCTTCCGGGGCGAGATGAACCCTTGACACCGTTTCTTC
>QLOO01001245.1:0-10176 GCA_003313855.1 Suillus sp. MG131 | reverse complement strand
CCCCCCAGCCCATCTGTCAACATCAAGGATATATATATCATTGCCTTGCATGGGCCCACCTGTCTCCATCAGAAATAATATTACTCCCGGCCCATCTGTCATCATCGAGGGTATACATAACATGGGCCCATGGTCCGCTGGCCCGTCCTGTATGGGATATTATGTCCATCGGGTGGCCCATATAATACGGAGTTTGTCACTGAAGGGGCTCATAGAACAGTCCGTTTAGCATAATTGAGGAGGATTCTGGCTCGCCTTTGTCCCATATTGCCAATCACACTCAGCACATCCTCCAGTAGAAGTATTACTTGGCTTGATAAAATTACCCCTGCGTCTAGCAGGGGTGTTTCAAGTTCGCCAAGTCGCAATTCTGGTCTTTCGGCATCAATCAGTCCAAGCAGCGCCCCAACTTTTGGATAGTCTGAAAATGATGTGCTCAGGATCTGGCTTGCAGGTTTGGAGTGGTGTGACTGTGAAAGCGGCACAGGACTGGGAGTGTTTGACCTAGCTGCAGTAGGATCTGCTGTTATATTCTGTATGGTAACATGGACTTCAGGTGATGATCCTGACCTCAAGTGATGAGGCTTTTTGGTTGGGCCACAGTCAAAATTGAGGCAGTGCAGTGGGTTGTAGATTGTTGTGTGACCAAGAGCCTAACCCAGTTAAGTTTTTTTCTCTCTCATGGATGCGAGACTTACAATCTTTTTAGCCCAGAGCATCATCTCAGCATGATCAAGTTGACAATGGTTATCATAGCCACTCGTGCGATCTACAAAACAATGACCATGGTGAAGTTTGCATTGGATCTGGCTCTCAAGCTGTTTGTAAGCCTTGAGTTGCATCACACCCTCGTCACTTGATGCCGGAGGGATATCATCTGTGCATGTCCTCTTTTTTGCTTTGGTGGTAGTAGTCAGTTTGACCTTGTGGTAACTGTAAGTCATTTTCGCTTATGTGACACAGATAATCACTTGCCACTGCATTCTTTACCTCTAAGGCAATGACTTGTGTGCGTGCATTGGATGCTTTGTGACACAGACGGTCCATGGCAATACCAAATGCTTCTGCATCATTCAGTTGAGTAGATCTACTGTTGTCCCCCACAAATTTATAAACAAGTTGGACATCGTCAGCAGTGCTCTTGAGGAATGCAAGAACACGACTTTTGAAGTCCTCCCAAGGCATGTCCGTCTCACCACGAAAACCACGCTTCATGTCATCAGCAACAACATCAATATCAAAACTAAAAACTGTAAGTCAGTCAGTATTGATGTGGTGACCAAATCAGACTCATACCACCAGGGCACAGTTCAGGATTTGGTCGCAACCTCGATGCTTGGGATGGTGCTGGCACTGCCAGCACTGCCAGTGCTCTTGATGATGCCAGTACTCTCGATGATGCCAGGGTAATTTCAGTATTCAGTCACATTGGAGGGTACTGTGGATACTGGGGCTGGCCAGCATATTGCTGGACAAAATGTGGTGGAGCATAATGGTGTAAGGGCAGCACATAGTGGTGCAGTATTGGTGGGTAATGTTGCATGAAAGGTTGAGGGTGCTGTGGCAGTGGCAGCAGATAGTGATGAGGATGAAGATACATGTTGGGTGCATTGCCTGTGCCAGAACCCAGAGGGGTACTTGGTGACATTGTTAGGAAGATGGGCTTCAAACTCATGTGCTGAGGAGGCTCTTATAGTTTTTTTTTTTCACTGTATTGTACCATAATAACTGACATATATATCTGTGAACCCACAGCACACACCGTCAGGACAGAAAATGATCACTTGTTTTATTTTATAAGTTGATTTTACTGGTGAGTGTCAAGCGTGCGCACAGACCATGTTTGCTTATGTATAGCATGACAGATTACAACACCTTCACCTTCTACAACAATGTCATTGCCTGTAACTCCACCAAACAGACATCTTACCCTCCCCAGTAATCCCACATCTCCCTTCAATGCTTTGTTCTTTTATAGAATAACAGTGGGCAAAGATGTCTCAGATGATACACTGAAGGCATGTGCTGATCTCTTCAGCTCCAACTACAGTATTTGGGGCAAAGAAGCAAGTAAAATTTCTAGGTACACAAAAGCTGGTAAGTAATCAATATAATCCTTGGCCATTGCTGAGGCTTTTATATAGGGCAAAAGGTGAAGATGACCGGCGCAAGACTACGAGCCCAATGTTTGTCTCACCCAGAGAATACTGTCCTGGTGACCTGCCACCTCCAGGTTGATCTGCTTGAGAGTGAACATCCCAGACTCTGTGGTCATGCATTTGCTTCCATGTGAGATTATGGTGAAAACAAAAGTATGTGTCCCACAACTTTCTCTCACATTCACCTTCTGATTTTGTCTCAGTTGGCTGGGTGACCCAACTCGTTGTTGATGAAGCAGTCCATCAGCATTATGTTGCAACACAGCTCTTGCAAACACTCGAGGTCCATGCTCTATTCTCCTGCATCAACATTGTTGGTCTGGTCTCATCCCACCCTGCTGCTTGCAATGCTTTGGCAAAATATGCTGGTAAGTTGATGTTATCACTCTCACAGATTTCGGATATCATAACTAACAACATGAAGCAGCTGACCTCAAAGATGTCGACTTGGACTTCATTCGTGATCATGCCGAGGGGATTCTGCAATCCTCCCCCATCAATTATCTGAATGATGCTCAACTGAAGGGCATGCTCTTTGACAAGAACTGCAATAATGGATCCATCTCATCTGTGTTCACCAAGTTCTATGTTGACCATACCGAGCCTTTGAAGGTGCTGGCACATTACCAGAATAAAGGTCAATGGTGCTTGGGTGAGCTTGTTGATGGACATGAGTTTCTCGCTATTTTTCCTATCACCCCTGTGAGCCCAATTTTGCCCATCCAATTACATCGTTCCTAAAACTACTACATCTGTCGGAGCATCGAAATTTAAATACTGCTGTGTATGTAGTGAATTTTTTTTGGCCTAGCATTATGCAAACGGCTGTAACAAGGCTAATAAAAATGGGGTTTTCGTCCGTACCCTAGGCAAGGGGCGACCCTTCGCCATGATGGATCAGACTCATCACGTGAGAGCACCCACGTCAGCTAAAACTGTACAGTTGTTCATCATATCTGAGTTCGCGGGAATGTAGATTCATTGTGCCGCGGAATTGGTATCGAAGGCCTTATTATTATTATCATTATCGGGTACACCTCCTTCGAGTTGTGTTAGTAGTGGACTCGAACACTGTTGTCTCATCTCATGCCGCTCTCACCAGACCAGCATAAATCCGAGGGTTCGCATTTCCCGCAAAAGCATGATTCCCTGTACCTATTCGACGGCAACATTGTCCTCATGGCCCCAACCAAGTCTGGTGGAACAACCGTATTTCGGGTCCATCAATCTATACTGTCCAATCATTCACCCGTCTTCGCAAATATGTTGAAATGCCCCATCAGCGATGAAGTCCAAATGTACGATGGTATTCGACTAGTGCGCCTCACTGATGATGCTGAGGAGATCGAGTCTTTGTTCAAATTGATGTATATTCCGTCGTAAGTGAGCTTCCTCCATCAGCTACAGTCGCTGAATAATGTCACCTCTCTAAAGCCCTCTGGTACTCTCGCAACGCCTGAGTAGACATGTGCCTCCGATAGTGCGTCATGTTTTGAAGCTCTCAAACAAATACGAGATGAGCGAACTTCGTCAAGCGGTTGTTCAGCTGTTGGAAACTCAATGGCCGACGTCGCTAGCTCAGTGGGATCGACTCGAAGGTGAAATAGCAGTCATGGCATGGGATCAAGATTGCGACCCTACACCACTTGACCTTGATCGGAACCTGCCAGAACCTGCTTTGGCGATAAGGCTGGGTAGAGAATTCCATGTACCGAGCATAATGCCCGCTGCTTTTTACCATCTATCTCGTCTCTCCATTGGCCGCTCGCTCCATATCACAAAAGATGCGGCGCGACAGCGCACCGCTGACTGGAACCTTCTCACAGCAGCCGACTTGATCTGTCTGATCATGGGAAAGGAAGGTCTGTCGATGATGGCCGCTTCCATGTTAATGTCGGATTGTTTCGGTGACGAAATCATGAACACCCATTGTACGGAAGGGGATTGCAGGGG
Source organism: Suillus sp. MG131 (assembly GCA_003313855.1). NCBI lineage: Eukaryota > Fungi > Basidiomycota > Agaricomycetes > Boletales > Suillaceae > Suillus > Suillus sp. MG131. Next base: position 6,064 of record QLOO01001245.1, on the reverse strand, counting down.
ATGCAGAAGGTCGGAGATAATGAAACAAATTCATTGGGAGTGCAAGCGCACGTCTGACGTTCTCTCGACTCTTCGTCGGTACTTGACGATGAAGCCATTACCGTGGTCGCCAATGTGTGAAACATGTTCCCGCACGATCAAGAACCAGCTGAGGAAGGTGCGCCAAACGCTATGGGCTATGTTGCCTCTTCTGTTTCAGTTGGAACTTTGACTCGGCACTTTTTGTAGTACGACATTACGTTTGCTCATTCCTAGTACATTTAAAAACATTGAAAAGTTGCTTGCGAGCGTTTTACAGCCGTTTGTATGTGTATGTATAATGGTACTCGCGCCTTGACTCGGATGTTAAATCCAGTTTAACCTTTACACGAGTGCAATTGGGTGATACTTTCGAGCCGTTTTTGGCACATGCGAGCCTATCTTGCCACTCACTCTCTGGGCACTCTCGGCCTGACGCCCATGCTGAGCAATCTCTGTTTCAAAAGTTAGCGCAGATGGCATTTAGGAGGTCTTCACTTCTTCTCACTTGTCCATCGTCGTGCTCGGTACGTACATAAGTTTCCTTTCTACGGGCCTCATCTCACTTGTCCGTCGTCGTCCTAGTGTGTTAGTTTTATCGACATGCATCGCCTGTCGTGACCAATCGATGGCAACCTTCGGTTTCAGAACGATGAATCGAAGCGCGCGCGAGGAGAATGCACGGAAAGAGCAGGAGAAGAAGGATGTTATGGAGAAGAAGAAACGCAAAGCAGGAGAAGAGGCTAAGCGGATAGATGAGGAAGATGCTACACGTGAGAGGAAGGCTGAGGAGGACCGGATGTGCATGCAGGAGGGGAAAAAAAGAGCGCGTACGACAAGCAGAGGAAGTTGAGAAGGAGCCCCTACGTCAGGAGCAAGATCTTGAAGCAAGAGGTAGAATCGCACGCATCGCACTAGGGGAGGAGGAATGGAAACAGTAAGATACTCTTGAGGCAGTGGGAGCTCAGCTCGAAGCTGAAGAAGCTGATGACAAAGTTCAGACTTCATCACCCACCAGCGAGTCTCAAGAGCCTGAGGACGGCGAAATCTCCGAACATGACGAAACTCCCGTGCCTCGGCTTAACGGCGACAGTGCAAAGAAATTGAAGGAGATGGATACGGCCCTCCTACTAAGATTCCATGAAGATGTCCTGGCCCTCTCGATCTTGCTTCAGTGAAGGAAGATGTTTATGCGCCTCCACCTTACGCACTCCTGACCACACGTGTCATCGAAAATCTCAGCGAGGTTGACCCCGAAGGCATCAAGAGCCCCAAAGTTGAACTCAATGCAAACGTCAGGGATGGCCGATTCAGATATGACCGTGATTTCTTTACGCAATTCATGCACATCTGCAAGGAGAAGTCGCCAACCCTTCCTGCTCTCGATGTCCTTGGCATCGAACCCGTTGATCAAGCTTCGTTTCCTATGGCCCGCGGTGGCTCTAGACATTATGGCAACGTCTCTGGTGCGATTCCCGTTTCTGCCAACCGCCAGGCTTCCGTAGGTTTGGGCATCGGTGGCTTCTAGAGACCTCTGATCCGAGCGGGTTCCAGATGGGCAATTTCCAGTCGCCAGAAAGCAAATTTAATGGCGAGGAGCGATTTGCCAATCGTTGGGTTTCTGCGAGTCCGGTCGACCGTGCCAAGGTCAGGGCACCTACCTCACGATGTAGAATTCGAGATGATTTCAGACCGGATCATCCACTGGGCCAACAAGAGCGAGAACGAGAACGACGGGCGGACGCTCAACCATGTCATCCGTCTGGTGCTCGAGAAGGCGACTGACGAGGCTGTTTGGAGCGAGATGTATGCGCGGGTGCGTTGGAAGATGATGGAGCAGATCAGTCCTGAGGTGCAAGATGACGAGATCAAGAATATGGAGGGCAAGCAAGCCCATTGCTGGCGGACAGCTGATCCGTAAGTATCTCCTCAACCGGTGTCAAGAAGACTTTGAACGCGGATGGTTCGCCGATGAAGCTAGCGCTGCATCGGCTGCGGCGAAGACTTCCAACGATCGCACAACTAAGGCTGCTAACGACAAGAAGAGCATGGAAGAAGGTGAGCTTTATTCGGAAGAGTATTACGCTGCACGAAAGGAGAAACGCCAGGGCCTTGGTCTCATAAAGTTCATCGGCGAGCTGTTCAAGCTTCAAATGCTCGCGAAGCGTATCATGCACGAGTGTGTGAAGGAGCTGTTGGGCAACGTCGAAAACCCGGATGAAGAGGAGATCGAGAGCTTGTGTCAGCTGTTGAAGACGGTTGGCCAGTTGCTTGACACGCCGAAGGCCTGTGCGCATATGGACGTTCACTTCACGCGCATGAAGGAGCTCGGAAAGAGTCTCAATGTCAGCTCTCGTGTGCAGTTCATACTTCAGGACGTCATCTAAAAATGCGGATTTATTGCAAAGTGTTATTATAATGTAGTCGCAGACCACTGCACATCATACAACATGCAATTCAATTCAATGAGGGTGAATACTCACGGGACAAGCGAGAAGTCTGGATCAACTTCTGGCTGGTTGTGAGTCTATAATTTGAGCTACTGTACATGCACCGAATGGCAAAGTGAAGGTTGCGTGATCACCTCGTCACTGGTGTGCGGGTCAATATCAGAATATCAGAATATCTTCATGCAATTTCGCAACTAAAACACATGCGGGTTATGATGCAACGTTTAATAAAAATGGAACATGAACCCAACAGCAGAGCAAGTAAAGAACGTCCTATGGTAGTCAAAAGAAAGTCAAAAGAAAGAGTAAGCATTTCCTGTCGCATAAGTGTAGGTTCATAATTAGATCCATCATTGAAACATAACGTTCTGGTACTATCAAGGAGTCTGTCCGTCTGTCTCGTGTCTAGATACCACCGTCCCATTTCATGCTTGTCTGAGTAGCACCCGGTCGATCGCGGCATTGATCGCGCCCTTTCGTGACGTCAAGTCCATCCCAAATCGTTCTTCGAGCTGATGCCGTATCTCGCGCTTCGTCACGAAGTTGAGGTCGGCAGTGCGGAGGATCTCATGGACGGCATAATCAAGCTCAGCATCATTAGGAACACCTGGTGCCAAGTCCATATCCTCATGGCTGCACGTGGTCGGTAGAGGCATTTCAAGATAATTTGTTGGCGGCCGCGACGGCATGGGTTAGTACAACATGCCAGCGTCGCTCATGGACCGCAGCTGTGACATTGGTGTGTTGCAACCTGATTGATACCCAGGGAGTGAGATCGTGCCAAATTGTGATGGCATGGATGAATAGCCACGTGGCTCGTAGTAGGTCTCGCGCCCGTATAACGACGCAGTAGCTGATGCGGCATATCCCTCTTTGTGGAACTGATTGGGAGGTGCCCACAAGCCAATACCGTAGTTTGATTCCTTGTCCCAAAACTCGTTCTCCTGTAAACAAGATCAGTAGCATGTCTACAAAGGACCAAAATTACGCACATGATCATTCTAAGACTTGAGAGGAATGGTGCGCGGGTCGAACTTGTCCTAAAGAAACTTCATCAACATCGTTCCAGATAATAAGGACCAGAAAACACCTGCGTGAATAACAATCTTCTTGCCAGATTCACCCAACACGACACGGGTAGCACCCTAAGAGAAGTCATCCACACGCCAGAACGAATAGAGCGGGAGCATGAGAGAGAAGATTAGGATAACCAAAATGTAGAAGAACGTCTATCCAACCATGTCCCACTTGCACCGGAGGATAAGCGCAGGGGCTTGTAAACCATACGTGGCGTCGATCATAACGAGCGAGACGACAGGCAGAGTCTCCTGCTTGGTAGCGACTTCCACAATGAGATACACGATCTACAACTTCAAATTAGAATAAATCAAAAGAAACTGGACGTACGTAGCCGGTTCGCTAGCTCAGCCCCACCGCAGACACCAAGCACCTTTTTATCATGAATACACCTACAGAAAAACAGACATCAACCCAAAATCCCACAATAACGAATGACTTATGCAGAGATCAACCGGTTGACAGAATAGGGCTCCATCGTCGCATCAGCATCGACCGTAAACAGATACTCAAAGAATGTCGGGTTGACACCAATCTCATTGTTGATCTGGTGGCGCACCTCCAGTTCAAGTGGGTTCATGGGCGTACTAAATTGAACCTGCGCAGCTCAAGTATAAGCGCCAAATCCACCATTCTACGAAAGACCCTCACCTTGTTCAAGAAGTGCATGATCACCATATGAGAATCACGCTTGCCACGGTTACCAGGCCACGAACGCTCAGATGGTTTGCCTATCTTCACCACCAAGTAAGGAACGACGTGCCCAGCGCACTCATAAAGACCAGAGCAGATCTTGTCCTTATGCTGCCTCGCACCCTCACCCAACGAGACGAAACTGAGTGGCTTGGGGTCGAGATTAAGGATGTCAAGCATGATGCGCGGCGTGCGACGGTCATTCCCAGAACCAACGATATTCCCATCACAGATACTATACCTTCCACCACGCTCCTACCCAGCGGATGTTTCGAGGGTGGGGGTCCCATCCTAATAGTACATAGCTATGTAGATAATCAATAGAGCAATTTTCCCACAATTCAAACCCCGAACTTCTCCCTCCACCCTCTCAACGACCGCTGGCACAAAACATAAGAAAACAAGTCAGCCACAGGTCCGTTGGTAGATTTACGAAGTCCACCACCCAATTAAGCAATCGTTAAGAAGCTTCCGCATTGGCAAATGTCAGACGGTGTGCCCTCAGTCAGCAAAATATGCAATAGAACCCTTCAAGTCTTTGGGCAGAGACCATGCCTATGGCAAGTCGAAGTCACGCAGGCAGTCCTCCGATGCAACCAAGATGTTGTTTCAATATCTGCGACCAGCTCTGGAAAAACAATGACATTTTGGATGCCATTACTCTTCCACCCCCAAGGAATCCAGATTGTTGTCACTCCCCTCAACATTCTTGGTACCCAGAATGTGGCTGCATTGGAGAAATTGTCTATCAAAGGGCTTGCACTACATGCCGAGACTGCGATGAATACAAACTTCAAGGTAAGACTCACTGTGCAAGAAGTTTGGCACATGCTCGATGTCCTTGGCCATGTCTTCTAGCCGGAATTCCTCCAGTTGCTCAGCAAGGACATTGGTTGCACTAAAGTGCCACCCATGTTCTTCTTTTGAAAGCTGCATTACTGATTGCTTGAGCTGCTCAGTACATAAAGATGCCCACAAGATGACTGAGGAATTGAGATTTGGGTGAGCAAGAGAAGTTGCCAAGACCATTGTGAAGTGAGCAGCAAGATCATTGACGGGAAACTGGGAGAATTCATGGGGGGATTCCAAAAGAGAAATGTCAAAGGCTGAGACAGAGACATTGAGTTCTGTAAGTGTTTGTAGGATACAAACTACTTGTGCTTGTGTAATGGTCATAGTACTTAGCAAATTGATAACAGTGCAACAGCCTCAAACATGAATTAGTCCACAGGTGCGACGGACCTGTGGCTGACTTGTTTTCTTATGTTTTGCGCCAGCAGTCATTGAGAGGGTGGAGGGAGAAGTTTGGGGTTTGAATTGTGGGAAAATTGCTCTATTGATTATCTACATAGCTATGTACTATTAGGATGGGACCCCCACCCTCGAAACATCTGCTGGGTAGGAGCATGACCTTCCACTGCAATCGGCACCCCACAGAAGTCGGCAGTCACGCAAATGTCACTGTGACTCATGCTATGTCACGTAGGCTGATTTCAAAGTCAGTTTGGCAGTCGAGCAGGAGTGCAAGGTCAATTATGATTCGGCATAAATGTTTGAACAAGCAATTACAATACTTAGTAGATATATCTAAGTGTGAGGGTGATTGTTATTAGGGCTGTAGTTGTAAAATTTAAGTGGATGTATAGGGAAACTGTGTGCATTGTATGGGTGGCCAGGCTGAATCTGAGGTTGTCTATATGAGTCCGATGATAATGCAATGGGACTGCTGTATGGATTGTTGAATTGCAGCCTGAATGTGTGACTCATAAGTTGGGTCAGATGAAGCTTGCAGCTTTCCTCATCTCCCACTGCTAGACTTGCGAATG
>QLOO01001244.1:0-15861 GCA_003313855.1 Suillus sp. MG131 | reverse complement strand
ACCTAGGAGATATGGCCATCATCCACCAGAAGTACAAAGCCATTCAACCTTCCCGGGCATTCTACCCTACGTGCCTCGATAGACACTGGCAGCTCATGGAGCGATGTTGGATTACTCTGCCTCACGAACGTCCATCGACAGACATGGCTGTCAGCCTCATCGCTTGTGAGCTTCATTGCACAAGGTAGCTCACCAGTATGCACATACTCACTTAGTCCGCTCCATATCAACCATGATGTATATGATGTCTACACCCCTCATCCTCCACTCACTGTATAACAATGTTCATGATGATCCTTAATTGAGTAGCCCCTCTATTGCCTCTGAGACATTCTATGTGCTCCATTGACACATAATTCAGTCAAAACCCTATGTAGAACCAGTACTCCGGTCAATATCAGAATATCAGAATATCTTCATGCAATTTCGCAACTAAAACACATGCGGGTTATGATGCAACATTTAATAAAAATGGAACATGAACCCAACAGCAGAGCAAGTAAAGAACGTCCTATGGTAATCAAAAGAAAGTCAAAAGAAAGAGTAAGCATTCCCTGTCGCATAAGTGTAGGTTCGTAATTAGATCCATCATTGAAACACAGCGTTCTGGTACTATCGAGGAGTCTGTCCGTCCGTCTCGTGACTAGGTACCACCGTCCCATTTCATGCTTGTCTGAGTAGCACCCGGTCGATCGCAGCATTGATCGCGCCCTTTCGTGACGTCAAGTCCATCCCAAATCGTTCTTCGAGCTGACGCCGTATCTCGCGCTTCGTCACGAAGTTGAGGTCGGCAGTGCAGAGGATCTCATGGACGGCATAATCAAGTTCAGCATCATTAGGAACACCTGGTGCCAAGTCCATATCCTCATGGCTGTGCGTGGTCGGTCGGTAGAGGCATTTCAAGATAATTTGTTGGCGGCTGCGACGGCATGGGTTAGTACAACATGCCAGCGTCGCTCATGGACCGCAGCTGTGACATTGGTGTGTTGCAACCTGATTGATACCCAGGGAGTGAGATCGTGCCAAATTGTGATGGCATGGATGAATAGCCACGTGGCTCGTAGTAGGTCTCGCGCCCGTATAACGACGCAGTAGCTGATGCGGCATATCCCTCTTTGTGGAACTGATTGGGAGGTGCCCACGAGCCAATACCGTAGTTTGATTCCTTGTCCCAAAACTCGTTCTCCTGTAAACAAGATCAGTAGCATGTCTACAAAGGACCAAAGTTACGCACATGATCATTCTAAGACTTGAGAGGAGTGGCGCGCGGGTCGAACTTGTCCTAAAGAAACTTCATCAACATCGTTCCAGATAATAAGGACCAGAAAACACCTGCATGAACAACAATCTTCTTGCCAGATTCACCCAACACGACACGGGTAGCACCCTAAGAGAAGTCATCCACACGCCAGAACGAATAGAGCGGGAGCATGAGAGAGAAGATTAGGATAACCAAAATGTAGAAGAACGTCCATCCAACCATGTCCCACTTGCGCCGGAGGATAAGCGCAGGGGCTTGTAAACCATACGTGGCGTCGATCATAACGAGCGAGACGACAGGCAGAGTCTCCTGCTTGGTAGCGACTTCCACAATGAGATACACGATCTACAACTTCAAATTAGAATAAATCAAAAGAAACTGGACGTACGTAGCCGACAGTGATAGGCTGGATGATAGCGCAAACCAGATCGATCATGACGACAAACCCCATGGAGAAACAACAGAAACCACAAAGCTGCTCCAAGAACATCAGCTCTCCAAGGTTGTGAACTGTCGAGTTGATCCCGATGACGACGGTGTGAGAGTAGAATCTTCCAGTCATCAGGCGCTACGGTAAATGCATGGGCATCGCGAACGAATTGGGTCTTGTGCAATGGAAAGTGTTTCAGGAGGAGCACGGTGAGGTATCGATCTTCTCTGAGATGCAACAAGTTCTTCATGTGCAGGGTATCGGCGCGATTCTGCGAGTAGTCCTGAATCATTTGGTTGGATATCAAAAGTGGTTTGTGGGTATCGGGAGTCCGCAAATGATATAGGGTGAAACAACCAGGCAAACAGGTAACAGATCTGAACAAACTCTCGAAAGCCTTGGCCATGTGATGCGAGATGAAGTACTCGTAGACCTAGACATCCAGTAGAACTTTCAACCGCTTCATTGCCTGCACCATGGTGATAATTGACTACTTTGGGTTCACTAGCTCAGCCCCACCGCAAACACCCACCTGAGTGGCACCATTAATATTACTATATATATATATATATAGAATTTTGTTTGTGACGTCGAACAGCGTCAAGATAGTGTACTTTTCATTGATCTTTGCACTACGATACAGCATATTTAGTGAATAACAAACGACGAAGAACACATACAGATTCTTCGCCTCATCAAAGTCCATGCTGCTACTGGATAGTCGCCACGTCGATAACGTATTCAAAACTTGTCGAATATCTGACTGAGAGCCAGTGATAAGCTGATCAACGAGATTGGCGGGAATTTTCATCTTCTCCCTAGTCAACGATATCAGCGCGATGCCAACGCAACCGAGGGACAACCCACCTGTACGCGATCGTCATTATACATGATGTCAGTGCAATGAGCTCATGTCACACCTGAAGTTGAATTCAACATACCGTCTAAATGGCATGCTAAAAGTATTTGTGACGAGTGGCTTCAACTTCTGGGTGCCTCTATCGTTAGCGATACATATGATAGGGATCTGAAGAACGAGGTAAGATGCTTGCTCGAGTGGACGGATTAAGACATACTTTTGTCTTCTTGATCAAGGCGTTGAGAGTGCCGACGCCACCCCTGTCGCCAGTAGAGCATATGCATGGACAAAGACCGGGAGGTGGTTATACGTGACGTAGAAGTTGAAGAGGGAAATATGAAGCAAATGAAGTCAATACTTCAACTTTATCACTACAACAGAAGGCTCACGTATTTGGGGTGGTATCGTCCACGTTGGCTTCAAGTGCCTTGTTTCAACGTGAAAGAAGAAAGAAGTACTTGATGGTGACTCACATTGTATGAACCCTGCAACAAAAGAGTTGTTGCCAGGCATTGAGGAAGGTTCGATGTATGCTAATGAAGCATTAGATCTGCCAAATATGGGTGGAGGGAGACTCACACTCATACATCCACGCCGCCATGCCCTTGTTGTCACCGCTCACTAGGGTATTATTCTACCGCCCTGAGATTTTAAAATCATGCACACAAAACATTCACGCACCTCATACAAACTCGTCCCATGTACCGGGAAAAAGCTCAGCAACCCCGTCGCATCTCCATCCGCATTCTCAAAGCCCAGAACCGTCACTGTCGTGTCCTGATTTTCCTCATACATCGCTCTTTCCCACTCTGGATTCGCCAAATACGCACTCGGGCTTCGGTTCCGATTCGCGTTGAGCAGCGTCGTGTTTCCGAGCTTTATATTGCCCGGCACGAGTGAGTTGTGCGCGTCTGAGATGGCTTTTAGGGTACCGGAGACGATGGCGGCTGCAGTTGCGTTCACGTATCCGAGAGAAGTGACCTGTGGGAGGAGGTTCTCGAGATAACCGCCGACGCCGCTGTAAGCATGGGTTCCGACGAGGGCGGTGTTGGCGGGCGTGTAGAGGTCTCCGTAGAGCGATTGAAGAGAGGAGAGAATGCTTCGTCGGATGCCGGTGTCGCCCATGCAGATGTCTGTTTGTCATGGTGGGGTTGGAGGGTATGAATTGGATATAAATGACGTACCAGAGTTGATGAAGAGAACACGCTCTGACGGGTTGGAACCGTCGGCGACGATAAACGCGCGGCTACGCTGGCGCATGTGGAGGCCAGTGTCAGTTTGTGGTAGGGATGCGTGGCCCTGGCGCGCTACCTGAGTGTCAAATACGATTAGAGATGAAGTAAGACGCACCATCATATTTGTCTCGACAACCGGACTGTTCGAGGTATCATGGGAGGTACCCAAACAATAGCAAGACAGCGAACGTACCCAGTAACATCTCCGATGCCTGTGACGCAGAGTCTCAGTATCGCACTGGCTCTGCAAGACTGTGCTCACCAAGCCCGATTAGATATTCTCCACTACTGCTACCACTCTGGGCCTCGATGGTCGGCGGACTAACAGCAAAGAACGTAGCTAGATACACGACGAATAGACGCATGGTGTCGTGAATCCAATTGAATGGAAAGGCCGAGTCTGCGAGTGCTATGGAAAATGATGGGAGATACATCTTTGCTTTGGTTCATGCGAGGTCTTTATGCACCTAATGGGCTGGTGAGTACATGCTTGGTTGATACGAAGAATATTCACGTACTGTACTTGGCGCTGGAACGGGACTTGTGATTGTTACTATACAACAAGGGTTCAGAGGTATGATTGGGAATGGAGAGGATGGTGGAAACGTGTGAGAGTGAGTTCGAGTAGCCATGCGAGCCTCGAGGTGCGAAATTCATTGACCCCTATCACGACAAAACTAACCCAGAACGTCAGTCATGTCAAGAGCAGTTACCTGGAAAACGCTCTCAACTGATGGCATGATGGCTCGGCGGCCTGCCACGTTTTCACGTAAATCTCTGATCAATGTACTTAGACTAATCAACCTTTTCAAGAACCAACTGCTCTGCATCCAGCAACCAAGAACGTTTCATATCATTGCAGCGAGATTCATGAAACTTGTTATCTAAAGCGCTACCCTCAACCAAACAAAATGGCACACGATTTGCTGCATCGACAAGCTCATCGTTCTCGATGCCCCTGGATACGAATGGCTCGAGACCCAACGCTCGACGTCCTTGGCTAGTGGTGATATCCTGTGCCGTAGCTCACCCTGTAAAAGTAGATTCACCAGGCCCTCCAGGAAAGTCCCTGCCAGTATCGAGCAATCAGCGTCATGAGAATCGCTCGCAACGAAAGACATACGGAGCGGGAAGACCGTGCACGAAATTGGCTCGCTGGTCCCGAATGTATGATGCGCTGAGCAAGGTAAACTTCAAGTTGAGCTTAAGACTACCAACCACGAAAGAATCACTTTTTCACGGAAAGCGGGACTGCAGGAATATAGAAAACCGGCGAATCCTTTTGACTACCGTGTAGTTTCTCAACAGAATGTACAGTGTCGCAGTGCCTTGTCCGCATGAACATGATCAACAAATGCAAAGAGAATATAAGCAATCACATATACAGTACACTTGATCACCAGGCTGAATCTCTGGAATGCTTGTCATGGTCTCGCCGAGTCTCAAATGCGGGTGTGTTTCTTCATTAAGCTCCTGCCCCTTGCCTGGTATACTGCCTGGAAACGAGCTGCTTTCCAAATCCATCTCCCACTCCCCACCCGCAGGGCCAGGACGGAAGAAAGGACGAAGCATAATGTATGCCGTCGCTAGGGAGAGCATCGGAAGTACGCGAAGCGTGCCCTCGCCAACGCCAGTCGTGGAGAGTGAGGTCCAGCCCTGCCAACAACGGAGGACAGAACACTGACCCCTTCAAATGCAGTGTACTTATATATAGGAGAATATGTGGCACTTACGGTGCATTGTATAGATCTTGCTTTGCGTCCATCCGCCAGGACACATCAAATGGGTCGTGTAACTTCCAACCCGCTCCGCCTGCTAAGATTCGGCAGAAGACCCTACGGAACATGGGATCCTCCCAGCGCTCGACACTTCCCACATCGATATGAGGACCAAGCGTGAATGAGCTGTCGCCAGGAGTACGAATGTGCAAGCGGTTGAAGTAACTGATAGGGATACTAAAGCTGACGTGCTTGTTTGATGGGTCGTGCCAAAGCTGGAGGAGCTCTCGTTGAGTACGGAGGATGGCTGGATGAGTACGCGCTGCGATTTGAGGTTTGGTGTTGTAAAGCTCGTAAACCTGAATATCGTTCGCTGGGAAGCCTACGACACGATATCGAGTCATCGAAAGAAGCGTGAGGGAAGGTACAGACCTCTGATGGGGTGTGCGGCGATATATTGCTTCACCGACGCTTTCCATTGTAGCACTTCCTATATATACATATCAGTTAATAAACCTAACTGATAAAGAGTGATACAGTGAACAGACCTCTTTTGGAACCGCGCCCGTGACTACAACAACACCAGATTTCTTGATATCGTCCTTCTGAGCGTCGGACAAGCCGCGTTCAATGTCGGTAAACGACACACGAGGGATGACCTATGTTCTTATCGGTCATGCTGACTCACGCAAAGAAGAACTTGAATAAGTAGGTGCATATACTTCTCCTCCCAAACTAACAATCTCCTTCGTTCGTCCTTCCAATGCAGCTAGAACCTACTTCCAAGCCTGCACGATGCTCGCATGCGTCGCGCCCATATCGGTGAGCACATCCTTCTTCAGCTGAGCAAACCGAGCTGGAAGTGCAGCGACTTCGGTAGCCCAGTGTCGTGAACACATCTGCGATCGTTCCTTCTTGTTTGGCTGCGCGCTTCGTTTGTGTCGCTGCTGTCATCATTGCGCGAGAGTGCGTCCGAGAAAGCAAGTGAGTGCTGAGGGCATATCGTGCGTGAACGATGGTAGAAATCATCATGTTGATGGCAGGGATGTGACTGTACGCATATTTAATTATTAGGAGCGTTCAAGCTCCGATTTTTGAGTTATGGGGCCCGAAGATTCTCCCAGGTGATTAATTACTCAAGAGTACTCAGTGGCTACCCATTCGAACAAATCCGTATGCAAATATAGCATCCTGGAGCTAAAACGCGTCTTGCGGACTATCGATTCAACAGAGCGTGAGATAGCCTGTCAGGTAAGAATCAGGTATGAAATTGATCCACCTCATTATCATCCAATTAGCATGATGCTGCCTGCATCGCGATTTGAAATGTGGTGTTATATAGTTCGATGGTGCCCGCTGGAAAGCCTGGGACGCTGTCGGATCATCAAAACGAAAGTGAGGGAAAGTACAGATCTTTGACGAGATTCGCGACAATATATGACTTCACTGATGCTTTCCACCGTAGCGTCTTCTATGTGTGAGGCTAGTCAACAAATCTGATTGATATCATGGTAATAGAGCGAACAGACCTGTTTTGCGGGACCTCGCCCGTGACTACGAGTCCATGACAACACCCAAATTATTGATGTCATCCTTCTGAGTGTCGTTGGACAAGAGCAACCTGTCGGTCAAGTAAAGAAGCACTCAAATAGGTGCGTACGCTCCTCCCCCAAAATCAAAAATCTCATTCACCCTTCCAAATCAGCTAGAACATGCTTCCAGGCTTGCACGATGTTCACGCGTCCATGCCAGTGAGCACGTCCTTCGGCTGAGCAAACCAAGCTGGACGTGCCGTGATTATCACAGGAGTAGGTCTGAGAAAGTCATTGGGTGGGAGAATATCGTGCGTGGATAATAGTCGATACGGTCATGTTGATGGCAGGGGATGTTAGATACAAGGAAGTACAGTCACCCGTTGATAGTATACCTGAGGAGGAGCGTTCAGGCTCCATTTCAAGTAAATATAGCATCGTAGTAGTCCACAGCACAGCGCGTCTTTACAGCTGTCCTGACAAAATCCTCAGATCAAGCTGAAAGAGTACGAGATGCTGTCAGTAACTTTATGAAGTAAGAGTTGAAATTAAGTCACTTCACCGTATTATCATCTGCCAGAACTGTGCTGTAAGCTATTGCACCGGATTCGATGCGTTAGATCTTGCTATATATGTTCGAAGCGAATTTCTAGCCAGAACGCAGGAACCGGCACCATATATAAAGTTCTAACAGGTGGCTGTGGGGTAAAGACTGTCCGACGGCTAACTATCCCCAACTACCCCACTAGGGGGTCATCTAGGGTTGGCATAAGTTGATCAGGTGGTACTCAGTCAAGCACTAACCATTTCCTTCCTTGTAGATATAATAGGCGAGGTAAGAATAGTCATAAACAGCATTTGAAGGTCGATCAGATGGTTGTCTTCTGGAGACGGCCGACTTCAGCTGCAGGGTGCGAATGATGCGGGCCTGCGGCCTACTGACTTGGACGGGGCTATTGCGGTTAACATTCTGAGTCGGGGAGGGCGGGTCACCCTAGGACGGCGTGCTATTAGGTGCACACCTATCAATCAGACCTTCATGCGGAAGTCACTTCCACGCACCTAACCTAATGATAGGCCCATGAACTTCACTAGTGAAACAAGACAGTCAGAAACAGCTATTCGGACTTGTTCTGCCAGAGTCTTGAGAGCTTCAACCAGTCGATCGACGATGCTGGGAATGCATATGTCTGAGGTGTTGAGATGTCTGGCGACGCATCCGAACAGAATGACAACGGCTTCCTTAATTTGATCCCCAGTGTCGTTCGCGAGACTCAGGCCACCTAGATGTTCTTCAAAAGTCGAGAGTAGCCCCGCAAGCCCTTTTGAGCCATGGATGTCGATCACGGCATGTAGAGCAGCTATGGTCAGTGCGCTCTCTCTCGGCCAATAAATCACAACCTCTGCAATGGCCGATGCCACGCTGGTTCGAACGTACGCATTGTTGTGCTCTGACAGACCCATTAGGATTTAAGGTATAGAAACATGGACTACATACCCAGATAGTTCATGAGCTTGTCAAGGAAGTCTTCTGGCACATCCAAACCGTTATCCTCCCACACGTGATTGGCGAGACGGACATTCTGCTCATCGCCATCGTGGCAGGCTACCCAAAGTTGCGGAGACCAATCAAGATCAGTCAAATCGAATGGCTGCGAAAATGATGAACAGACGTAGCGCAAACTACAAGCGAATGATACTGACCTGGATAGCTTGCAGACAAGCGTTCCTAACGTAGACCTCTTGCAATAGTGTGCCATCAATGAGCACACCAACCTCATCGTGGGTCGCGTTCGGCTGCACAGCCTCTCCGAGGTCAATGAGAACAGATGACGCTTCCTTGCTAAGTCGCGGCTGATGCCTTATGACTTGGAGGACGCATTCCATAGTTGATTTTCTGGGAAATGCTGCATCCGAAACTGCAAGAATATTAGAAATGATGAACTCTTACACTGAAAACGAACATTCGCTGCAGTAAAATCTGATGATATCGAGCACGAGAGTTACTTGCTCGAGTGCTTCATCACCATCATCTTGCCCAGCGTCTACCCCACCCTTCAGCAACACCTGTCCAAGGAGTGGAAATGCATAGGAAAAGGTTGCGGCATCAAACGGAGTTTGTTCTGACAGCGATCGCAGACGATAGAGAACGCGTAGCACAAGAGGTGGAGAATCGTCAACACGCGACTGGTTTCTCATAATGCGGAGACAGTCATATAGATCGTGACTATGCCAAACCCGATGAAGGCGAGGGTGTAGCCCCATTTCGAGCCTTGCGGTCAATTGCCGAGCGAGAGAAGGAAGCACACGATGAGCAACCCGAGATAGTAGTTGAGGAGGATGTTCAGGATATGGATTTGAGGAATGTAGGACTCGAGCGCTTGGGAGAGAATGATGAAGGCAATGTAGTAGTTACCCTAACGCGCATAAGGGTCATTATGGTGGTGTAGAGAATGGTACAGAAGGGAGCTTACAAGGGCAAACCAGGCAAATATGAGGTTGTACAGCTGATAAAACATCTCGATGTGAATCCAGAACTTGCGCATGAGTGAATGCGAGGAGCGATACAGGTAGTGGAAATGAACGGTAGAGTGTATGGCGGCAAAGAAAGAGCCATTAGGTTCGATATATGATAACACAGACTCGGGTCGATGGCGATTGTATTTCAGTGAAATTTTCGTGTCCTTTTGGGTCGGCAGAAGTGTTGAGAGGTGAAAAGCCACGTGTAAATCTGGGGCAGAGTCGGTCTTGAAGCCTGAAAGGACCTGCAAAATTTGGGTACCAGTGAGTACCCACTAGGCCATTCCGAAACTGACTGAGGAGAATAATGATCACCTACTATTCGGCTCATCCAACAAGGACGGTCCAGCTTTCTCGATGAAATGACCCCCTTGTGCACCTTTTAGATGACCTGGACTCGCCAACGGAAGTTACGGAACAGCTACTTTATGGCTGTTGCAAGCTTTTGAGTATTCGATGGTCCTCCAACTTCCCTATCGATGAACGGAGAGCGAAAATTGATTAGAAGATGCAATGAGAGAATAGCTTGGAGAAACTCGGTGAAGGTGACCACTTATGCCCAGCTGCAAGCTTTCAGAAGGTTAACGAGGATGGTGTATTTTGGTCAAAAAATAGAGGTATTATATTTCCATGCCCTACTATGGGATACGCCGACCTGCATCTGACAACTTAAAGTGCAGCGGAGGCTTGTGAGTGCCGCCTGAGTAGTGCTTGCTACAAGGTCGTTACCAAGTTGTTAGTAGTCACGTGTGGTGCGCGCAGCCAGGCTCAACGTTTGCTCCTCGTTTGAAGTATTGTTATCCAAATATCTCTCCTCAACGTCCATCGCAGTGAGCTGCAACAACTTCCTCATTGTCGAGCACGACCTGATCGATCATACATTGTCGTGTCTTTAACTGATGGTCCACCGTCCTCCAGACTCTCGTCTCCTGTCCAACCTCATAGCACACGAAAAGGAGTACACGAAGCACCTATCCGCTCTTTTCCCCATATCACATGCTGCTCTCGCATCTCTTTCTGCATATGCGGCTGCCTCTCCTTCAGCCATACCTAGTTCTTCAGTCTCTCTAGCACAAACTATTGGCACCATCGTTGATATCTTTTCTGGCGCGGACGATGCTCTTCAGCTCTACAATCAGGCAGTCGAGAACTGGCGCGACCAACTTGGCCAATTGATAAAGCTCGAGGAAGACATAACAGCCATTCTCCGTGACCGGGAAATTCTGTTCGTCCTGACTCTTCCTCTACCAGCTCTTCGTTAACTTTCATTTCAGAGTAACTCGGCTTATTAAAGTTTCTAAATCCTCCAAGACCACACGAGATCCTCGCTCATCACTGATTCTTCCATCTGGCTCTACCTCTTTCACATCTCTCCCTTCTACCAATTCTACGTTGCATGGCTCTTCAAACACCAAACTTCTTCAAGCCCAAGAGGAGCTACGCGCATGTGAGGCTCATTTAGCCTCTAAAGAGCTGGAGTTAGAGGCACTTCGGATCAGCATCGCTAGAGAAGGTCTCGGTGCTCGCTGTCGGGCTCTTGTTGATTGTGGGTGGGCTTGGGGCGAAATAGGCAAGGAAGGTCTTCGGGCGTTACAGAGTCTCAATGCTTCAAGTTCTGATAGTCAAGGTGTGCCGCTATACCGTTTCTCCTCCAGATCACCCATTCACAAGCGTGGTGCGCACGCATCCAGTTCCAGAACTACCCATGGCGTCATCTCCATTGCATTCACATTCGCCTTCCATGTCCATCACTCCCAAACAAAAGCCTTTACCTTCTCTCGCGCTGCCTTCACATGTTACACAGGGCCCAATATCCTACTCCTCCGACATTTCCTCCCTCACGCCTTCTCAAAGTGCATCGCAACAACACGATGGGCCTTCTCGTGGAACCAGCCAGGAAGGCGCGGTTCCTGATCATCCTAGCTCCACTGGCCATGAAGAGGTGACAATCAATATTCCTCCTGCGCACGCCATCTCAGAACTTACCATGCCCACTGGTGTCCGTTCTCCGTCCCCTCTCAGAGCCCCCCTACCAGAGAGTTCCACAGACCTCGAGACTCGTCCCCTCCCACGCAGTAGCAGCACGCAACGGATCTGCCGTCCATTATCCAGGCGTATTACCGAGGTCGACGAGGATGAGTACAGGGAGGGGCCTGCTGTCGTAGCAGGCTCCTACTTCACATCCCCTAACGGTGCTCACAGCGCGGACGATAGCAGTGATGAGGAGACACAAGGTCCCTTAGAGGTTGTCGAGAACGATCCATTCAAACAACCGAAGCGCTTCTCTCTCCGTCGCGAGGTTTCTATAGACGCTGTTGAGCGCACGCCCGAGCGTAACGACAAACAGCGGGAGCGTAGGCCATCCATGAGTTTTTTCGGCTCTCTACGCGGTTTATTTAAGACCTCGCACAAGGACCAAACTCGTGTGGAATGGAGTGACACCACAGAATCCCCACATGCGAGTACAAGCAACAAAGGGAAGAAGGGCTGGTCTACACGAACAGATGCAAACCTGAAGGCTTCGAGATCTCGAGACAGCTCAGAGTCTGAGCGTGATAAAATACTCAAACCCCCTCTACCTTCAGGAGGTGCGAAGTTGCGCAAGGGCCGGTCACAGATGACAGCTCTCGCATCATCCAGTGGGTGGCAGACTGACGGACCCCCTTCTGCAAGTCCACGCGCAAGCGTCAAGCGGAAAAAGAAGAAGTCAGTTGCAGAGTTAAAGGGCAAGGACGGCGGGTATACAGATGGCGAGCTTGACGCACACGATTCAGCTCCGTCAGGCCTCCCATCTCGAAGTCAATCGGAGGTTGTTACCCGACGTCCATCCGTAAAGCGACAGGCAATTCCAACCTCCAGTCCTCACGATCAAACCCTTGATATTTCACGTGCCTCCTCAGTCTCAACGCGAATCAGCGTTAAGTCGACTCCCAATCAGGTAGCAGTCAAGTCACAACATCGCAGGGCAACTACAGACCTCTCTGCGAATGTTGACAGTGGTAATGGGGAGGCGCTTCATGAAAGTTATCCACGACGGTCAGCCTCTCTCACATATGGCGCTGCACCTCAACACTTGGGAGATTCTCCTGGTTCTGTGAAATCCAAGCGTATGCCCAAAGTAGGGACAATACATCCACTCCCAGCGAAAAGCAGCACCAGTGCAAGTCTTATGAGCATCGTTGAGGATGTCGCACGACAGAATCGCAACAGCCGAGGTGCTACAGCTATGGGCTCGTTGAGTTCTACTCCAAGCACAACGAAACTTGAGGTCCCGCGTGCCCCTATACCGGGTGTGCCTACCACTGCGACGTGGTCCTCTAAACTTTCAGATGATCGGCTCCTTGTCCGCTCAGGATCATTGGACATTCCCCGCGCACCGGGGTCAGTTTTTTCTGCATCTCAGTCCTTCCCGGTTGTTTCAAGCGCACATGGAACAGCGAGACCCAAATACGAAACCCCACCTCGTCGCCCGTCTATAGGAAAGGGGAGTGGTCCAGCTGCAGCTTCTGGAAGCCAACCTGGAAAGACCTCCCGACCAGCTATGTCGCCTCTTCGTTCGGCCCTTCGAAATTCTAGCCGTACGCCATCACCCAGCCCAGCTCAAGCATCAGAGATACGAAAGCGAGGAGCTGATGTGCGCGCTGAGGATGAAAAATCTCGTGGACGAACACCAGAGCGGGAGGAACTCGAGGAGCGCACACCAAGACCAGCTCGGCCTGGGCGGGCTAGCGAACTGAATGATGTCTCGATGAGAGATTCAGTTTCGATGACATCAATGTCATCGTATAGAACGGCGGAGGAAAGTCCTATCGAAGGGGGATCAACTTCCCCGGCTCCGCAACATGACACCGAGTCATCCACAGTATCCACTGAAACGCCGACAAGACGGAAGAGTGTTCGGGTATCTCTTCAGCCGACATTCTCTCCTACTCCACCTGCTCTGGAAGACGACGAAGCTCGCGGCCGTTACTCCTGGAGCTCGACGAAGGACAATGACAATCATGATGAATCAGGTGAACCTGTTATATGGCAAGACTCGAGCGACGAAGATGAGGAGTACAGTCGCGCACGGAAACTGCTTAGTAGAGCCGGTAAAAAAGATAAAGGGAAGAAGAAGAATGTATAGCTTGTCACCGAATTTGAAGGCAGTCCAAGCTCAAGCTCAAACACGGGTGTTCGTTACATCCCTGGGTCGACATTTGTTCTTATTCTCTATCATCTCCAGCATTTCGTTTGCGGCCCTTAGTTACTTGTTACATTACTTCACGCATAATTCTTCCACTGGTTTCGTTTTACAGTCAAGCCTTTTACTCCATACCATATTCTGAATGCATAGACTGGATCATCACTCTCACATTCGCGGTCGCCGAAGGCTGAGATCTGAGTACGGATTAGGTAAAAGAAGCAGTACAAACACCGACAATCTATGCTCGCCGTCCCGTCCAGACAAGTTCCTCCTTGTCTTCCTCACTTCATCACCGAGTTTATCTCACCCACATTATCCGCGTTTCTCGATCTTTATTCACATTATTTGTACAATCTTTACTCGCTACCATGGCTGAAGAGCAGCAGCAAAATTCTCAAGCACAGGAAGACTTTAAGCTTGAGGACAACGCGCCAATTAATGTCAAGGTACGAAAATTGAATCAATCGACGCGACTTCCCATCTCACAATGGATCGCAAATCTGATCTTCTCCCACAGGTTGTAAGCTCAACTGGGGACGAGGTTTTCTTCAAAATCAAGCGCAACACCAAGTTGAGCAAGCTTCAAGGCGCTTATGCTACTAAAGTCGGCAAGGATGTGGGCAGCATTCGGTGTGTAAAATCTCCCGACTTGTTTTTCTAGAAGCTGGGCAGGTGGATTATTCTTGGCGACGTTAACTATATTAAAATTGGTTCCCTATTTGCTGAACGACCCTTTATCAGATTTTTGTATGACGGATCGAGAATCAACGACGACGATACGCCTGCAAGCCTCGACATGGAGGACAATGGTGAGTTTTTTTTGCTTTGTCGTCTGTTTCTGAAATGACTCCTATCTAGATACGATCGATGTGATGGTAGAACGTGCGCACTCTTTCAGTTTCTTCGTTACTTTCCTAATTTTTGATCTCATTATCCTCTTTTTGGATATGCAGAGGTTGGCGGTTCATCTCCTGCATATTTGTACAGTCGTCGCCCATAATTGTAACACTACCGTTTATTCGCTTTCCTTGTCAATCTCACGAACATCAATATGCATCGACCGATACCTTTTGGATGAATATCACTTAGCGCTTAGCTCTGGCAGGGAAAACGTCTACATCCCACAAGAATATGAATTCCCTCGTCGCCTGCTCAGCGCCCTGTTGAGTACAGTGATATATGTCTATAGGCGCTGCAGAATTATGAATGCTTCACTTTTTGAACATTAGTTGTGCTTATCTGCCTGACAGCGCGCTTATTGATCTCTATCGCCACGGGATTATCAGCCTTTGGCACGGATGACAACGACATGCTATCGAAATGAGGGGTGTGTACCTTTGTGTGCCACTCGTGAATTTCAAGTTTCATGCTCAAAAATAGTTAACTGCCTCTGATGTGCTCATGGTCACTTGTAGGGGTGTTAATGAACCTTCGGAACTACGTACTTGACAAGGAGCACTGTTAGGGTGCTGAGCGCCGAGCTCTAAAAATCAGTATACATTGTGCGCTCGCGCCGCAGAATATATACCCCGCCCGAAGTCGAACGGTTATTACAGGCTTTTCAATGTAAAGAGTTCGGATCCATGAGGATGACATTGAGCTTGATAGAACAGGAGTATCAACGGTAGTAGAATTAACGGTCTCGCGCGGGAATAAGTGAAAATGTAACTCCAGTGATGAATTAGGGAATGAAGAATGTGAAGTTGCGGCTCGTGATGTGGGGAAATATGAATAGATGATGTCAAATAAGTAGCATGCAAAAATCTGAGAAAACGAGGAATGTTCATGCAGGTCTCCACTCCGTGCCTGGTCTGTCAACCATGTGCGACACTTCTTGCCAACTTGCCGGGGGTTCACTAGACGCTGAGGTGCCTTCTAATGTAGCAGCCGCTGTTATGAATGACTGAGCTGCAGTACTGATGTCGGGTCGGCTGTTATCACTTTGTCCCCCATATGGCCGCCTGGTAATATCTAATCGTTCGGCCTCTCGCTCGCGGGAGATAGGACGAGCAGTGAGACGAGAGGTAGTGGCCTCCGAAGGTGCCGAAATAGAGGGGGTGAAGATCGAGGGATTTGAGGAAGCCTCTCTCAAACGGGACCCGGAGCCTTGCCCAACAAGT
>QLOO01001238.1:0-10284 GCA_003313855.1 Suillus sp. MG131 | reverse complement strand
ACTGGGATGCCGTTCTGGAGGAGTGTCAACGCTGTCACCAGACCTGCTGGCCCAGCGCCTACCTGAGAAAAGGAATTCAGTTGAAGTGCGATATTCCATCATGAGCTCACTTACGACTAGAACGGGAGGAGTGGATTTCATGTGTAAAGTTCAAAGGGTTTGAATCAAAATAACAAACAGTCGCGTCTTATAAATGTATAGGGACGGCCGATAGATGCGGAAAGACTGCGCAGGTAACTATACGCACCTATGTGCCCTGCAACTGCGTATGCTGAACCAGTGCCCCAATCCCTTACAGAAAGGACTCGCCGACGCTACGCATCTGATGTATCTGTCAAAACGCCCACCAGTCACGGAACTCCATGTCAACTAGACGGGCTACGGATGCACTGCTATAGCCTTGACATCAAAGATAGATGATCAAACTTCGAAGAAACTTGTGCCTTGGCCTTCACGCAGGCTGAGCTCTACTAGTCAGCCCTGGTTGGACCATCACTGATATAGAAGGGAGCCGCTATGCTCGCCGAATCCTACTAGTTGAACGAGCTCCCAACCTCCTTATTCTAAATATTGCGCAAACAAGCTGATCCGAAAATGGAGACCACACCTCCTCGGAACTTGGAAGACGGGGGAAATCAAGCACCAGCCCGGATCACTGCACTGCCCACCAGCTGGTAACAGTGTCTCTACAAACAGCGACAAACAAACCCCTCGTACCTGGTATTTATTTGATTTATGTTCAGTTTGGCACTCAGCAAGATGGCAAGCGTGATGTCGATTAAAATTATCAGATTCATGTCAAATCTTGTATCCCCTAATGGGACTCGTAGGTGCCAGCACCTTTATCGTAAATTCAATCTCGTAAATCAAATCACCCCCTCACACTCCCCTGCTCACCAATATACCCCATCCGACCAAACCCACTCCCCCCACCCCCGGAATTCATACTCACGTACCCCTCACTCCCACCTCTCACATACCCCTCCCCACCCCCACTCCTCGCATACCCCTCCCCAGCCGCACTCCTCACATATCCCTCCCCACCACCACCCGCACTCCCACTCCGTCCATACAACGGGACCCTCGGCGTTCCACCCGCGCTCCCACTCAAAGCCACCCCCGCAGAGTACCTCGTCCCACTCCCAGGAGCAGTAGCAGTATACAAACTCGCCGCACTCCCCGCAGCTCTATACTTCTTCTTCGGCGTCCGCAACCCCGCATCGCTACTGGTATCACTAGAATCCTCATCCGATTCAGCCGCAAATTTTTGAGAGGGCGGCGGGATTACTACCGGTTCGTTCGGGTCGTCGCGTGTCGTTTTCGGGCTGCAGGGAATTATTATTGTGTTACTGGCGTATTGTTGGTTGCTGGGCCCGCTGTATTGGTGGTGTTGGTGTTGGGTAGTGTCACGGTATTGGTGGTGGGCATATTGGGAGGGCGCCGCTACGCTGCTGCTTTGTGTGTATGGACCTGGTGTGGGTGGGCCGGTGGGTACGAACCCAGGTGGGAGCTGACCTGAAGGTAAGCTTGAATACATCGTGCTACCTGTAGGCGGTATAGGCACCATCGACGGTGTCACATGTGCTGGTGATGTGGAATACGACGAAGGTGGCGGTGGTAATGGGCGGTCGGCGTCTGCAGGACTGAGAAAGTACGGGCGCTGGCCAGATTGTGTTACTTGCGACATGTTAGATGCGGGACGCGACTAGAGTTGTGTCGCGTTCGTCAGTGCTCAACAAACTGAGAGGAGAGCTTACTCACAGGCGGTTGGATCGTGATGTTGACGGTACCAGATGATGATGAACTAATGGGACGCGTTGATTCTGGTGCTGGCGATCTAGCTACTGATATAGGTGCTTTCTGCAGCCGAATCTGTTCCCTAGACGAACGCGGTGCCGGCATAGAAACATGTACGAAGCCAGCCTACAACTCGATCAGCACGCACGCCACATATGATTGATTTATATCAAGCAAAACGCACTTCGTCTGCTTCTTCTTCTACACTCGGTCTCATGCTCCGGCTACTAGGCGTGCTCTGCTCACGTATGCTCGTAACCTCGGGAATAGCGCTCAGCCCGCCAGATCGAGGGTGCTCCGGAGGACTAAGTAGCTCTAGTTCCGACGTCCTCGTAGAGGCTACGCTTTCCGTACCCGACGCTCTCCGACGTACCGTTCGTTGGGTACGAGTCTCTGAAGCAGGGACCGAATATAATGGCACGCCAGGTGATCGAGGCTCTGGTACCATAAGTACAGGATCTTGAGGCAAGGAACGCAAAGGTGTACCAGGACTCGAAGAAATGGGAGAGGGCGTACGACGCGGGCGCTGTAACTCGTGTGGAGGTGGCAAGCGAATGATGAGAGAAGAATCGGCTTCTGGGATCCAGCTGTCTGAAGGAAAGTCGTGCAGTGCGTGGGCAGGGGAGAACATGGTACTACGGGCAGATGAGGTATGAGTTGGACGTTGCTGTGGCTGTGGCTGCGGTTGCGTTGGAGGCTGAGGTTGAGGTTGAGACTGAGATTGAGGTTGAGACTGAGGTTGAGGTTGAGGTTGAGATTGTGCGCGGCGGCGTGGAGGCGAACGTGGACGCGATTGATCGCTAGAAGTGCGTGATACTGGTGCTTGTCTGAATCGTGGAGTATTCTGCGCGTCACCAGAGTCACCTCTCGAATCGCTGCCTTCGTCATCGCTCGGAGCAGAAAAGTAGCGGTCGAGGACACGATCAGCTGTTACCCGACCTTGTGCATAACCCTTGGTGCGTCCATGCACATACCCCATGTCCTTCCCCATCTCCAGTCCTTCCTGGAGACCCTGTTTACGGCCCTCCTCGCGAGCGACTTCGACCATCTTCTCCTCCATCAATTTGCGTAACCTAGTCCTCGACTTTGCAGCACTCTCCTCTGCATCCCTCCTCCTGTCCTCCACGTCCTTCATCACGCCCTGCGCACGAAAAATCTCCTTCTGGGCTTGTTCGAGTGCGTCTTTGTATAGCCTGAGCTCCTCTGTCAGACGCACGATCTCACTTTGAGAGACTATGCGCGCATCGTTGGCTTCTTTGAACCGTAGACATGCTTCCTTTGCTTTAAGTTCTGCATTATCAGCACGGTCCTGCTCAAATGATAGCTGTGAATTTAAGAGAGAGACGTCTGCGCGAAGGTCGCGCACAGCGGACTCTGCATCTGCGAGGAGCTGTATAACTTCACGATTCGTTGGGGGTTGCGAACTAGTGCGAGAGATGGGCTTCGAGGCCTTTGAGGCGGTCGAATGGTGTGATTGGGACCGCACGAGGGGTGGTGTTGGGAGTGGGGGTGTGTCTAATTTGTCGCCACTTGTGTTGCTGGGACCTGCTCGGGGTGTACTTGGTGGTTGGCTCATGGGACTAGATGAAACGCTTGTTAGTCTGATTATGGCTTGATAAGGTATTTGCATACAGGATCAGACTGGGAGGGGGTTATGAGGCGTGCTTGCT
The DNA here is from genome assembly GCA_003313855.1 of Suillus sp. MG131. Taxonomy (NCBI): domain Eukaryota; kingdom Fungi; phylum Basidiomycota; class Agaricomycetes; order Boletales; family Suillaceae; genus Suillus; species Suillus sp. MG131. Next base: position 6,817 of record QLOO01001238.1, on the reverse strand, counting down.
GTGCTGAGGGTTAATACATGGCAGTGATGCTACAACTCATTATGCATTATGTACTACTTTTTTTAAGTCCATTGTATTCATCGCCTCGTTACATAAGCAAATTTATATATCAAACGTTTCAGCTTTCAACCATTGTCAAGCTTCAAGTTGGCGCTGTTGTCTGACCATGTCCTCAGTTGAGAATTCTTTGATTTGCCACCGACGGAAGTCAAAGAGTCTCAACTCTCGACATGTCCTCTTCATCCACATCACGAGCGGCGACCACGGCCCGATCCATGCTGATAACCTGATCAAATCATCGACGCCACAAGCGCTTGTGCGCATTTTCATCGTCTGTCGACAGCGGCCTCGACGAGTTTCGAGCATTCGACGCAGCACAGACAACCGGCTCTCAAATTTGGTTTCATCCTCTCACTCACCTAGTGCGTTGATGAGTACATGTCCCCGCTATCAGTCAAGCTCGCCGGGGTTAGGTTACGAAACACCCAACGCGTGTTTTTCGCCAATCGACCCCGCCGCTGAGAAGCCTGGGCAGTGGGTTGGACGATGCCATCGTCAAGGAAGATATAGATTCGAAATTCCTGCTGGTCCTGAAGCAACATACCATTACAGATAACAACTTCAGAAGTCAGACTTCCTGTGTTCTGAATCTCAGTACCTCCCGATATCCGGCTTCCAAGTCGGGTGTGATATATGCGCCGTGGCATGGGAAGCTCGTGCATTTCTTCACGGAATTGGTATATCACTCAACACGTGTATCAGATGAAGCATTTCGAGGTGCTTTCGCGTGCATTTTCTGGAGTCTTGCGCTGTCATGCGACTCAACAACAAGTGAACATATGATCTCGATCATCTCCGGCTATGTAGGACGTCGGTCCGACTGTGCTTCGCGTGAGACTCTTTAACACCGCTTCTTCTTCCTCTGCCCTGTTGTCTGCTGACATGTTTATCCAGACTCGCAACGTCCAACCGTTTCGACGCAGACCTCTCCACAGGCAGTGAAGTCTAAGACACAACGAATGGTTCACAGCAACCATCTCCAATGATGTTGACGCGATCCTTCACATCTGCAACGCAGATATCACATAGATACACGTCCTACTTGGAACTTTCGTACGTTTGTCGGACGATCCACCATCGAGCGTTGTTTTACGTATCAGTCAACAGAGATTGTGTTCACCAAGATGTGCATACATCAACACACGAGTTCTGGCGCCCGTCCTTGTTGTCTGCGTCTATCCTTCAAGTCCGAAGCACTCGTTGGTTTTCCAAGGAATATCGTCTCTTTTTTGGTGGTTGTGGTTGATAGAATTGGTAACGCGGATAGCCGGTCTGAAAGACTGACGATCTGTGCTTCTAATTCTGCAACGACTATAATTAAATTGAAAGGGAGAGCGTGAGGTTGACGAATGATGATCGTCAGTGACAGTCGTCATCCTAGGAACTCATGGGCATGTTTGCTGTTGGTAGATAGGCGAGTCATTTGCTTGCTTCGTTTCAATGCATTCCACTTTTTGTCACAGTTGTATTGCCTTGGCTAGCGAAGCCAATAGAATGCAGATGCTCATCAACAATACGATCATATCTCGCCCTGACCTGTGCTAGATCGATGACCTGTGCTAGATCGATGACCACAGATCTATTGAGATCTTGTCATTAATCAAGAGTCTCGACGTAGGAATGAATATCCATCCATCTGTCACTACACGCATCACTTACTGCTCTACAGCTGATGCGACGCGGTGGCTGGAAAGGTTCTACCTTGCCACTGCCAAAATTTATGAGGTGATGCTACGAGATAATCAATGCATTTCCCTGGGCAAGAATCCTCCAAATATGAAGCTTAATTCTTCAGATCCCGCCTGCTTCGTTGACGAGACATCACATTACAGAAGAGTAGGTGGTATCATGAAGATGTCACATCTATATGCTAGTGCTTCAGCCGAATGTTAGTATTTGTCTCCCCAGTCATATATGATCACACTGAATGCACAGGCTGGTGCGACTCGGAATAGATATGATAGATTGCAATAGTCGTTCTATGGTTTTAACAAGGTGGTCACGGTTTAGTACACAAGTAAGTACTTCAATTTAGTCGAATCGACCCTCTTTATTACACCCACCATAGCGGAACCCTCAGCACTAGCACAAAAAATTGTCTTCATCTGGACTTTCATTCTCATTCATATCATTTGCATCAGCTTACAATTGTGCCCTTCCTGGACCGGAGTGGTTATTGCTATCAGTATGGCAGCAAGCTGGCTCCTCACTGTTATTCTGGTGCGAATTCCAACTACCCACAGAATTTGCCTAAATGATGCATGCGGCCTCACCCGATTATGCTGGGCCTTCTGTGTGTTTTGGGTGGCAGCTATATCATATTACGACAGGGAAGCCATGGAGACATGGTCAGGTAAGTTTGCAGCAGTAACTTCAGGGATGACAACCAATCTCATGCACACCATAGATGTTCCAAAAAATTTGCCATATACTTTTGTGCTACATGGGCAGTGGAGTTTATGGTTATGTTGAGTTTCTGGGGGAATTTGAAGTGTAAGTGTCCGATAGTGACGGTTGAGTGCCTGGTCTCGGGCACGCTGGAAAAGGTGTTTCGTCATCTCATCCCCAGTGAGGATGATGTAGAGCTCTGTGTGCGCTCAATTAAAGTTCTCCATATTCACTCATCATCAGACACTGATCCAATGCCTCCATCCCTTGCGTGTAATTACGCCGATTTTGGTGATATAAACACTGAGTGATGCAATATAAGATCTAGCTTGAGCATCATCGTTAGGCATCCACAAAGTACCCCACTCACTTATACCCATCCGAGTTCTCAGGCCTCAAATATGACTCTAGTCTTTAATGATCCCAGCTGGTGGATCAATTTCTTTCATTTAAGCTGTTACGAGCGTACGCACATTCCAACCTGGATCATCAAAGAAGAACATAGAAGACCAGTATCAGTGACGGGGTTGAAACAGGATGACCAAGATGGCGGCCCGGAATGACCACGCATGCAGAACGGGAAACATCGATCGGTCCGAACAGGTCCGCTCTTCCACGATTCGACTTATCGACCACGAAATGACACGAGCTCTCAAGGTCTCGCATATCATCCCGCAGCGAAGCATCTACAGCTATATCCCCAAGAGAAAAATGTCCTCAACACCATCCCTACCGAAATTCATCGTCTGGGCACCCGACTACACCGACGAGGGTGCTCTCCAACGAAGACTAGCAGTAAGACCTGCCCACCTGGAGAACATCAAGAAACTCGTCAGTCAAGGCATCCTACGTAAGTTCAGCACGAGTCATACACCTAGCGCTAAAGCACTTTGAAATCTAACAGGGCTCGGCGGAGGGTTCATGACGCCCGAATCCGTCGACGCAGCCGCAGCAGACAAGAAGTTTCTCGGTTCATGCATAATTTACGAGGGCGAGAACATCGATGTCGTGCGTAAGCTCGTTGAGGAGGATGTTTATTATAAGACTGATGTGGTATGTGTCTTGGCTGTTACGATGTGATTGATATTGGGGCGCTGATTCGGAGATTGTTATGATGTGCAGTGGGACAAGGAGAAACTCGTTATTCTACCCATCGCATTGGCAACGGCTCTTCCGCCTGTGCCTTCTTGATACTCGCAAATACCGAAGATATCACTTATGAATGGAAGATGTTAGCAACCGACGTGATAATTAGACTCGTGACCAGCCTGACGTAGTCACCGTCTTTGCTCGACTTGTCCATGGTTATATTATAACCCGTGCTTGCCTACGTGATGATACCACGCCATCGCAATCTTGGTTATAATGAAGGGCCTCGACAAGGCTCAAGCTTTTTGAGGTTATCTGCAGTTCTCCGCCCCGCTCTTGATCCCCAGCAAGTCCCCGAGATAACACTATCTCCATTGTCCTTTCGAAGCCCCAAAATCGCTTGAACGCAAAAACCCCAGAAAACTTCAGCGAGCCACGCAATTCCCCGATGTCCCTGCACGATGCCCAGGGTTAATTATGGACCAACAGTCACCAAGCCAGCGGGACAATAGCACAATGCACAATGCTGTGTGATCCCGTCGAGTTTCATACCTTCGAACCCTATTGTCTTCCCGAAAGAGACATCGCACGAGGGCTTCATCGCGGAGTTTACACGTCCAGAATCCCAGCCAGCGACAGAACGCGAAGGTTTTATTATACCATCACTATTATGTGCATATACAAACTAGATCGTGAAAGTTCATGACGATATACATTGTACATTGAACAAGAAAAGGTACGCACTTGGCGAAAGAATACTGCCATTTTGATGTGTTTCGTAGTTCGATGAAGAAAGGTGGTAATATAGAAAACCATTGAAGGACAAAATGAGAACGTGGTATGTTATTTGGATGATGTGACGGAGTGAAGATATAGCAATAGAATTATTGAATGCAAGCAAAATGTCGGCGATGCGGAAATGATATGAGATGGATTGGTAGATGATGCGTGAATGGTATACGCGCGGCAAGGCGCGCATGATATAATTAACAAGCGCTTTGGATATCACATGGGCGCGCATAATGCCGCGATGACGTGAATATCTCAGGGGAAAAGCGGTCGCGGGATTGTGAAAGCAAGTCAGTCGAGAAATCTATAGCACACGAAAGCGAGATCGATAACATTATTGCAAATGGGGGGAGCACTGATGGTTTTCTTTTTGAACTCATCACATGAGACCGCTAGCAAGCCATCGATGACGCTCATCGAAGATTGAGCATCCAGGTCTGAGCACGGTCAATAGAAGAGTGCAGGGTCGATAACAGAATCATCAGGGACGGCATAAGTCGGCTTCCAACTCGCACCAACTCGCCGCGTTGATGAATGTGCTGCACCAGCGGGGGGAACATAGCCAGACTGCGGTACAGCAGTGGTGTTCGTCATCTGTGTGAAGATTGGCGACTGTGCTTGTGGTGGCGGAGGGGGAGGGGCGCCCACCTGCGGCGCCGCAGCGTTTTGCGATCCACCCTCGCCTGCATCAAAGTTGATGAACTGCATCATGTCTCGCGTGAACGCACTCGGCTGACGCTGACGTTGTTGCGCTGCCATATAGGCTTGAACATCAGGGTTAGGCTGGAAGAACGATGTGAAGTCATCCACCGAAAGGTTTGTGTTGATGACCGTGTCTGCAGGATTCACAGCGGCTGGCTGATGTTCCTCTGATGTAGCAAGTGCTGCATCGAAATCGAAACCATCGTAATAGTTTTCGAATTCCCGGGACTGCGCGTCGGGCTTTGGAGCCATCTCAACTTCGAGCTCGCCCTCGGGCTGAGCAAGGATATCTGCAGGGTTGATATTCGCCAAATTGAAGACGCCGTTCTGGCCAGTAGACGACAACATTGCCTGAAGAGAACTTTCGAGGTCATGCATAGACCCCAAGTTATTAGCACCTGCTAGGTCAAAATTCAAGAAATTCTGAGTGGCACACGAAAAAATTAGTGACGACGATGATAGTGCTGAGAACTGACGTACCTGCTGCTGGTAATCAAACGTTTCTTCTGATGCATCAAAGTTATCCCATTCGGGAGCAGGTTGTTGAGCTGCTCCAGAACCAGACGGCTGCGGCAAACTGTGTTCTTGAAGAGTTTGCCATGAAGCTTGGGGAGCCTGCCATTGAGCATAGGCAGCCTGCGGTTGTTGCACAGGCATGGACTCCATGCCGTACGAGTGTTGTGGACGGGGGAATGATTGGGGGAATGGAGAAAGAGCACCATAAGTCTGCTGTGTGGGCCGGGGTTGCGCAACTGGGACGGGAGATACGCGAACTGATGGCAGTCCATCCACTAGCAATTGAAGATCATCCGAGAGGGATGAAGACTCAGAAGCTGATGAGGGATTCGGCGATGACGCAGCTGACAACGGTGGCGATGGACCCGCGAGTCCAAACTGCATTTCCGGGTCGAGGAAGGTGTACTGGTGACGAGACGCGTGGGAGGGGACGTTCTGGATAGGCATGACACCAGGAAGAACGTAAGGAGGTGCATATCCCACTGCTGACACAGCTTGTTGTGATTCGGGCTTCTGCATTGGTTGCTGCGCGACTGCTTCGCGTTGCTCCTGCGAGGGCCCAGCGACCGCATTTGTGCGACCACGAGTTTTCTTCTTCTCGCGAGCGCGTTCCTTGAGCTGCCTTTTTTCTTCCCTGAGGCGTTCCTTCTCCTCCTTCTTCATCGGTTGAAACCTGTAATCAGGATATAGACGCTGGTGCTCAGCCTTCCTCGCATCTGCGAGGCGCTCATACTCTAGTTTCACTGCATCTGACTCATTTCGCCACATGTCAGAGATGAGTTTTGAAACGTCGGCCTGCGCCCTGCTACGTTGACCGGGTTCTGCTGGTGGTAAAACTTTTATCTTATCGGAGCGATAAAGGATCCAGGCGTTTGGGGGTCGGGGTGGTTGTGACTGAGGAAGATGCTTGACTTCTTCATCCTCGTCGCTTGCGCGACCTTTGCCTTTTGATCTTATTGGACCTGTCATTGGGTGCAACGGGTGAAGGGCGTAGTATAAAGTGTATAGCTTGAGATTTGGAGGATAAAAGTTCCTCTGAATGGAGGGATGGATGTTGTGGTTAAGAGGAAAGGTTGGAAGGTCGCGTCGTAGATGAAGTGCGGGAAAATGAGTAAAGAGAAGTCCCATTTTAGTAGGTCCTTGTGGGTCCACTCTGTTGTGGAATTGTTTGCTCTGTGGACCAGTTCAGCACAGCTTCTGAACCCCCAAAGTCCACAAATCCGCTCTTTCAATGGTCTTTCTGCAACCAAATCATGCAGATTTGACAGAAGGT
>QLOO01001236.1:0-16207 GCA_003313855.1 Suillus sp. MG131 | reverse complement strand
TACTCGGGCAGATCCAGCTGGAGTCCCTTCTTTTCTATCACTATGCGTCTCGCAAATGTCCTATCGAACCTTTTGAGATGGGGCGGGAAATTCTTGGCAATCGTCAATGCAATCTGGGCGGTCGCAGGCAGTATGCTGCAGTTTGCGGATGTCTATAACAATTGTTACTGCAACTCGAGCGTATTGGGGAGAGGTGTTCAACATGCATATGCCATCGTTGTGACTGATAGCTTAGACTTAGATAGAACTACAACTGCCTGGTGGGGTGCGTTGGCTTTGGCTTGCTCTACCTCTTTGGGATTTATTTTTTTGATGAGTTTATTGACCGACCTTGTACCTACGTGATGTATTTGAAGTTTTTGCAGATGCATGTACTATTGTGATTGATGCATGATGATCAGGACACCTGAACGAATATGTATTGCGTATGTCAACGTTTCTCTCATTTATCACTAGGTTATAATAGTGATCTCTCGAAAGGATTTATGTATTAAGGAAGGTCTCCGACTCTTGCGCTCTCAAGTTGCCACACAAGCCTGCCACCTGCACAACGATCAGGACCCCGAAAGACTCAGAAGATACCACTCGAAGAGAAAGTACACGATTGGACGGACATATGGACACCCGTTTTGATAGTACTACTTGATTTGCAATGCGTTCGACATCGAACTGTGGCAGGTGGTCAGTCTTCCAGGCCTTGGTCTAACACTCAGTGGAATGAGTGTATGTTACACGTCGGCCCGTCTTATTTTGTCATGTGCACACATCTTGACGTACTTTCTGTTCCGCTAATCATACAACCTTCACTCATTCTACAGTCTGAGCAATTCTGCTTGGAAAGGTTTGTCCTGTATTCACTGCGTTGTTGATTCATTATTCTTCCATGTCAAGGCTTTTCTAGCTGTCGATGACTAGGACACGTCAAATTGGTGCAATCACACCAGCGTCTATCGTGCTCTCGACAATATGGAAATACACGTGCAGCATGAACTGAACTATGAACCTTCTCTCTGCACAGTCCCCATATCCCTACCCCCGTCTTTCTCCCCTATCCACCTCTCAGCCCATCTTGCTCATCATGCCTGGTCATTCAAAGCGCCAACACTTGAAGGTGTGTCACTCTTTATACATTACCTTTGTATCTGCTCACACCCTATATACGGTCATCAACGGAACGAATCTTCGAGTCCCTTCCGACCGCATTCCCTTTGGCATCAATCAATGTTGACTCGAAGTCGCCGGAATTCAGCCATCAGTGTCTTATCGTCTGGTCGTATTTACAGATGGAGTGGGGCATGGTCATATTCATATCATGGTGCGGCATCCTGCAGTTGCACGAGGCATAAGTGCGTCAGTCCCAGCTGATAATATTGCGGTCCTCACTAGAGGTAAGGCTAACCCGAATGGTTTTTGAGTTGAGCTACTCAATATATCTTACACGAAGAGGTCTCCTAAAATACATTACGATCTCTACACTCTACTATTATCAATTAGACCCCTCATTTGCAGCTCTTCATCAGATGTGGTGCTCGCAAAACAAACGTCTATCATGCCTGCGCGACGCAAGTTATCCTCCGTCGGATGTTCCACATCTTGCAAAGCTTCATGGACATGTGGTGAATAACAACCCAGCCACAATAATTGGATTACGCCTGTGTTTGAGATAGATGCTTGATTGTTGTGGGATGCATGAAATGCTCTTGTCATGTGTAGAGCTAATCCCAACATAATCACCGACGCAGAGGTCGCAAACAGCAACTAGAATGAACTTCAACAAACTATCATGGTGTAGTAGATAATGCTGCGAACTCACAGGAAGAAGGGTGATCTACAACATGTGTGCATTAGTCACTGGCCGGCAGATAGAAATCCGTTAATACTGACATTCAGGCGTAGGGCAGTCACTTCTTCATTGGCAATGGCCATCCCCTCGCCAGGTTGAATCCCTAGATTAGATCCTATTCGCCCTGCTGAGTTTGTGACACAGTGTGAATAACAACAGAGCTGTGCATATTAGTATGATCCCTTACCCATCCAAGTGATTTGTGCAACTGTTTGCGCAATAGCAGCTTCCAGTTGATCCGGGCGCAGGGTGAAATTGGGAACGGCAGGTTCGTCGGTAGTCGATAGGACATATTGAGATGGGGGAGTCAATCCTACCAATGACATTATATGCCTAGAATAAAAGGCCGTACTAGGTAAGGCATTGTAGTAGTATGACAGTGAAAGTAAGGTCTGAACTCATCCAAAATCGAGGGTTCACTAATATTAAATGGGGCTTGGTAGCTGCTAGCACCTGAAAAAGCGAAAATTTGACCAATCTGGTGTAGACAAAAGATCAATAAACTTCGATAACCCCTAGATTGAACGGGTGGTGTTTAACGCACATCTACTGACCACTCGGTAGATGTCCACTGATGCATTTCCTCCCATTGCGTCGATGGCTGCGGGACAGGCATGGGATTCTGTAGAATCTTAGTTTGCATATCAATAATCACTGTAGTATTGCTGGTCGACAGTGAGCATTGCATGAAATAGACGTCAATGGATTGGCTTGGAACTGCGGAAAGATTTGCTATGTCATGGTGACCACATTAAACAAAGCCACACGCACGCGCGGGAGATTCCCAAATCATCGGTACCGCAACCTCCTTTTGTACTGAAGGTTCAATCTCCAACAAGGTAGAAACCATTAACAAGACAGAAGCCAGTGCGAAGCTCTGGGGCTAATGTAGGGCAGTCATCGATTAGCATCAGGGCAAGCACCAAAAACCTTGGCACAAACATCGTGAGGTGCGTAGCCAGAGGACTGAACTACCCGTATCTCGTCTATCCCTGTAGGAGTTTTTTAGACATGATATAATAACATTTCATATTATGTTGACATACAGGTAGGAGATGCAGTCATGAAGAGAAAATTTCCATTGCCAAACGGAGCACTTGCTGTGTTATTATTCTGAGAGTACGTGACATTTGGAAGCAATCCACAATTCGAGGTTACTGTTGTTGCATTCACTGTTACGTGTCCGACTACAGAGCTCGTTTGTGGAGTGTCATAGACTGTATTATTGGCAAGCCCTGCAGAAACAATTCCAGGAAATTGACTGATAGCCGGTAAAGATGCAGCGATAGCTCCCCAGTTAATGTTCGGCCAGTCCACGTTGGGGTTTGATACATCTACCCATCCTAGTATTGTTGAAACATTAGTCGTCATAGTAGAATTGAATGTTTGGAATTGTAGGAGAGTGGAAGAGGTGACATGCAGCACGGAAATGCATATAAGGTAGGCTGTCACAGCAGCAGTTGCCCACACCGATGCAGGGATAGTAGTTTGTTTCCAGACACTACTGAGTGCGGAACCAAGGCCAGACCATGCGCCGGAAATGTCGTGTATGGAAGTTAATTTCAGACGGTGCCCAAGAGCCCTTGACATCGCAAGCCGTTGGGTAAGGAAGACCAGGACAGCTGTGTAGAGCTAGACAAAGCCCGTTATTGGTGTATTGGTAAGAAAACAGTAGACTCACCGTGTAAAATGCTTGTAGTGAGGCACTCAGCACAACAGACCAAAAATCGGTGTTCGTGGGCGTGAATGGGAGGGTCACATGGTGTTCCCAGTGATATAAATAAGACACGATGAGCACGATATGTGCCATGACCAACATGCCATGCAACACGTAACATGTGCGTGCAGATAATGATCCGCTTTCATTTTCTGAAGGATTTTTCGAGCGAGTCATCCAGGACGCTGGGGCAGTGAAATGTAGGTACTGGCATACAGTAGCAATGGTAACATACCGAACCAAGTCCCTGGCGGCTGCATTATGGGATGCTCACTGTTCAGGATTGAGGCCTGATGAAAATGACTAGTTTTCGAAGGGAAGATGTGGCACTGGTGTGCGACGAAGGTGAGCAAAGGAAGTCAGGTAGAACGGTCCCGAGAATTGACGAGTAATTTCAGATAGAAATATATATGTAGAACAAAACGCTCTCATGCAATTAATTTGAAGAGAGCTATGTTCGAAAATTGCCTGAAATAGCACATTTGTGCTTAAGCGTGGCTGACGGTTATGAGTCGATAAATCGACAAACCATTGCACTATCGCCGAATTAGAACGGCGGCCGTCCATCAGTTCGTGATGCACCAAATACTTTGTGTTTGCTGTCGTGAGGTGTTCTTAGTAGTGGTAGCGAGAACAAAGAAAATGTTTACTTTATTGAAGCAAATAATTTTTGGGTGGAAGCCTCAATAGCGGCCCCTCTGCAAGAGAGAACTAACTTATCAGTGAATTGACGAGACCTTAATATTGTAGCTGTTGAGCTATGGTTCCCATGGCAATAGGAGTGAGAGTGACGCAGCGAAGTGAACATCGGATCCAAATTATAAGTGCCGCAGAGCTACGCTTCAAGGTGAGGAAAACGGCGCTAGAAAGAAAATATAGCAGCTTGAAGGTATCCGCGTGAGTAAACGTGCGGGCAAGAGCAATGGGACAAGGTAAAAAATCAATAAGAGTGAGCACCTTTACTACAGGGGAGCAAGACACCTCAGCTCAGATAGATAAAAACCAATACCGACTTGTACAAACATAAAGTAGAACGGGGCGCCCTGCTGAACGTCCTCGCCAAGGCGACGGAAGTGGTAAACAGTCCTCAAACGATGATAAATATCTGTGCGGCATTCAGTACTCAGTCTCCACATGAACAACTGCACATTTATCCTAATAAAACAACCTTTTGATCCGGAGTCGCGTTCGGCCAAGCATGTTCAAAGATGACTCCTACTCCAATCCGTTCCATCCGTTTTTCATCCTGCGTCTTTTGTACCGCCATCACATACAGCATGCAGCCGAGATATCGTTTCCCTAGTACATCCTCGTCGTACAACCCTTCAATGTCGTCTGTGCGAGACAGAACAATAAATTCACATAAAGTCGGTGAATGGGTGGAACACGGAAGTATAACGCGTCCTACCAACGTTGATGGTCGAGGAAGATCAGATAGTATGGAATATGTGGCGTAGTTGGCCTCAGAATCAGCACCGGCGACATCGTCCGCTTTCGTAACGCTGAAACGAGCTGAACGAGTCCTGAATACTAGCGTCCCAGGCCGCAGGGGCGCACCCTCTGCTATCAGAGTTTGTGCGTCGATATTGCCTCTCGGAATGACGTATGGACTGGAGTTTGCTTCTTCAATAGATCTTGCCATCCGACCAGTACGTCGAACCTCCTGAGGAACAAGCCGACCATCATCATCCACGATATGCCACTGTTCCACCAGTGACTCGGTTATCCACGGAGAAACGCCCCCGTTCTGTGCATCGACGAACAAGCTTACTTCGTTGTATCGGACAGCACCCCGCCACGCAGCCCACGACCAGGACGGCCACGGTGTCGTACTTCTATCCCCGGGCGCGCGCCGTACACAAGATGCATTGGCCGTTGGTTGCCACACTAGCGCGAGTTCCAGGTCCATGAGGGGCATCCCAAACCGGAACGCTTGATCAGGGCAACCACCAGCCAACTTGAACCCCTTAGCCATAGCATTGGTGAGCGCCGTAACAGCGTTCACGATGTCTGACTCCATAGTAAGCGTGCGCTGCGTATACTTTCTGACGATGTTCATGTAGTGCTCAATATATGAAGGGCGCATCCAATGCGGTGGGGCGCGCGAGAACGTTAAGCCACCTGCACCACACAGCTTCAGGGGATGCGATGCCCAGGGGAGATTGATACGCTCTGCGATGACATCTTCGCTCCATATATCCTCTACGCATTCAAAGTGCACGTGATGGGGTGTCAAGAAGATGCGGCGGCGCGAAAGTATGAGTTCTTGATATGTCCAGCCACGTGTATCCCATACAGAACTTGCTATTGCCTCGCGGGGGAGGATGAGGGGGACGGCGAGGTGAAGTCCTTGAATTTTAGCTATTTGTTGTTTGGGATCTCTGGTCCCTGGGCGGATGCCTGGGAGAGGATCATGCGCGGAGGTGCCTCCCGCAGCGAAGATTGTGAACGCGGAGCTGCCGTAGATAAGCTCCATCATGCCGATCTGCACTGATTTGTCCTTAGGGTCATCTTGCACGATACATAGCGCATCAACCCAAAGGTACCGCTCGCCCAGCTGACGGACGAGTTGAATGGTGTCCAAGATCGTTCCTGGCAGCACTGATACGTCAAGGCCGCCTTGTGCTCTGCGCTGCTTGAGATTTGTCCGTGTCGTCCAGTATTCTTCTCCTGTACCTCCCCAGAGGTAGCTAAGAGCGACGAAACGGCAAGATGGCGGAGCGCGAACCACAGCCATTCGAGTTACATCCACAACTCTCATGCTCTTCGGAAGAACATCTCCAGCGCTCCTCCACCATACTGTTTCACATAGCTCCCCATGCTCGTGCTCACAGATGTGGATCCATCTCTTCAACAGGGCGATATCAACATTTTGACCAACTCTCCTGCCATGAAGTTCTTTCGTCCTGCCAACCTTGGAAGCATCCTCTCCTAGGAGCTGAATATCCAACGAGAAGTTTGACTGCGTGGCGGCCATAGCAGCTGTAACATCCCGAGGTCTATCAAAGGTCCGGATATGCAGCCGATGACAAATATCTCTGAGTACAGGAGAAACATAATCCGGATTGTCCGGATACCCACACTCCATCGCATACAGCGCGCAGGCAATGCTAGTAATGTCGATAGCAGGCAACTTGTCCAATTTCCACGCGCGGCGGATGACGATGGCTATGAGGTTGCACAGTCCGCAATGGTTGGATTTGTCGAGGATGTCTGTGAGATGACCGATAGGGATTGCGTGTTCCTTTTGGACGCCGTCGTGCAGGATTGCATGGATGTTGAGGGTTGAGCATGTTGAGCAGAGGGGGGCGTCGTCTTCTGGTGGGATTTCTGGGGTATGATTGCTTGGGATAGGATGCAAGCTGGAGTCCTCCGTGCGAGTCTTTCGTCGGCGCTTCTGCAAGCAGAACATTGGAAGACCGAGTCCTAGTAAAGGGACACTGCCTGCACTTGTATTGTCATCGGTCGATGATATATATGCCTTCGCCATGAGAAGATACCCTTGACCCTTGAGGCAAGCATTACTGCTCACCCTGAGTAAACGGAACTTGCGTGATTTGGAACAATGGATGCTATGTAATTGAACCCTTGGACCTGTCAATACACCTGTGGGCACCGATCCATGCTCGTACATACCTCAGTCGGTTCAATTGAGATATGATCTCCAAACAGATTAACTGCACTTGCTGGGTAGCGCTTTAGCTAGATATTAGCGTTCTTCCACATGCAGTGTATGGACCAATACTTGAAGACATTCATTACTTACATCACTATTGGGAAATTTACAAAACCACAATGCGTGCCGCAGTTGGTGCAGGCTTGCGAACATGATGGCCGTAGTCAAGCGGGTGGCTGTGACATATGCAACAACCCAACCACGACCTAGTCACGACTAGCGCTCTTCATTCTCTTCAAAAGTCCTTGTAAGTATCACCTGTGCTTCACTAGGGGGAAAGAAACCTGAGGAGTTCACGATCTCAGCGCTCAGTACACACGCATTACACTTGTACATCTGTGAGTGCGCAAAGTGCCTCATTCATCTAACGCAGCGCCACTCATGAAATGTGCATGCACAGAGCTCAGTCTTGTCATATTTTACTGAGCAGGTCAGTCTACTGCAGCTCTCATGCAATCAGCGGTCATCAGCATTAGAAGAGCATCCATGAGCTGACTACCTCGCTCCCATCTGTTGTCTATAACATCAGTTTTCACTAATTACATCGTGTCCATCAGGCCCTGCGACAGCTTCAAAAGTCATAGCTATCCTCATGTATAAACTTGCATGTACGTCCATTCTCGCTGGATATGGATACTGAGACAATTCAATTCTCAGAACACTATCATATAACGAAATGACGATGACCTCCCAACCGCTTGTCCCCCTGCCCTCTCATGAACATGCACGGCGGCCCTCCCAAAGGCCAATTGCACAACCACGACCAATTTGTCCACGCATCAACCCACTCGATGCAGCTGAAATCGACCGTTTTGCCATATTGTTCGCCCCCGCAACACCTCCAGCAAGCCCAACACCCGTCTTTCGTGATCAACCCCCAACCACTCGCCCGCAGCAAAACAGAAATCGCACAGCTAGTGTAGATTCTGAATTTGGTGCCTTTGTATCGGTTCCTGCTGCTCAAGACCCGCTTTCATTTGACTTTCCGGTGGCCGAACCTGCTTCCCTGAAGTCTCGGGGACCTGCCATAACTGGGAATACAAGCTTGCATTACTTTGATCAGTTCACCTCCAGCGCGAAAACAGCTTCCGAGCAGAATAGACGGGTTGTCCTTGATGAGCTATTGGAGCATGAAGATGATCCTTTGTATTTTCTTCGGGCGCACAGTCAACCTCCATCATCCCTAATCGACGCCCAACCAACATCGGCTCAAACTAGTATCATTACACAATCACCACCTTCAATACCACAAACTGGGAACTTAATTGACGCAGATATCGAGCCTCCTTCTCCTCTCCTACCCAAGTCGCCTATGCCTACTGCGAGCGCAAGCTCTCAGCCTCCCGTAAATATACGTGTACCTCTTCCTCCCCGTCTCAGTGAGGCGGTCTCCCCTCCATCAGCACACGCTCCTTCTGCATCAACCTCGTTGCCATTACCCTCTTCCTCTGCCACGCACCCGACAAATGCTACGTTATCCCGCCGTTCCTCCAACTGGGTGTCGGCGTTCCTACCATCTGCCCGATCTAGACAATCCACAGGATCTTCTACGTCAGCTTTGGTAAATTCAGCACTTAGTAATGTACCTCAGTCAACGTACATGCATGCAGCGCATCAGACGTCCGGCATTACGCGTGGCACCCCTTTTGGCGCTCATCCATATATTCCACCATCTGGTGCCCCTGGTTTCGCAGGCGATCGTACCTGGGACAAGGGTTTTTCGGATGCACTCCAGGATGAGGAAATGAGCGAAGTAAAGGGCGTTTTAGGAAAAGGGAAGAAGATGCACAATCTCAATCTTGTTGGAAGGAGAGAAGGCACAGTGGTGGTGCTGAGCGAGGCCATTGCAAATCTCGTGTGTGATATTTTGTTCAGTACATGCACCCACTACTCACACATATACTCTTCCAGATTCGTCCCCACCTTCCAGCGCTCACTCGTCTTCCACGTACATGGACTCTGTTGTACTCGCTCGACCAGCACGGTATCTCGTTGAATACGCTGTATTCCAGATGTGAACCCAAGTTGCCTTCGACGCCGGGCGCAACGAAAGGAGCTCTAGTTGTAATCAAAGATGCCAGAGATGCGATTTTCGGCGTGTGGATGGGGGATGGGTTGTGGTTGGAGAGAGGAGGGTACTATGGGAGTGGCGAGTCGTGAGTTTCCTCGCCTCGTCCTCTACGTCGTCGAAGCTCATTTTCTCTGGTCAGCTTCCTTTGGAGATACCAACGTCCTTCAAGCAAAGACGATGAGCTAGAAGAGGGGATGCTTGATGTGTACAAATGGACAGGGAGGAATGATTACGTTGCGCTCTGTGAGCCTGGGTTCATATCTTTTGGTGGCGGGTGAGTATCCCTTTCCTGTGACCCTGTTCATCTTTCACATTCCCCTTAATCGATGACTAATTCGCTCTGATGCACAGAGACGGACACTACGGTCTTTACCTTGATGCCTCCCTCCTCGACGGATCTTCCGCACCATGCCCTACGTTCGACAACCCTGTTCTATGTTCTCGTGAGGATGTTGGGAGCGTCGGTGTCAAGAAGGATGTGAGCTTTGAGTGTGTAGGACTGGAGGTATGGGGTGTAGGACCTTGATTGCTGTCGTTTCGTGAGTAGGTGGCTGGGATACGATATGCACTTGATTCCCTTATTTCATCCGCTTTTGAAGGCAAATGTCATCATTTTCTACTGGCTGAACTCTTTATGTCGCCGATAGAGGACGAATAATGCACACTGATTACAGCACATCGGTGTTCACTCGACCTCGCATCCCTACTAGTAATCTGATGCGCCTTCGGACAACCCACTCGCTATGATACTTCACAAACCTAACTTCCAAATCTTTCCACAGTACTTTGTATTGTTTGTTGTCCTGCTATTAGACCGGATGTTTTCGATGAACACCGCTAGTTCCGCTAGGTAAATTACATAATCTATAGAATGCTGAAACGTACCAGCAAGACACTATGGGTGAGAGTGAGTCATTGACTCATAAGTTGCCACCCATATTCATTGAATTTACAACGCTAGCACGTTGGTCGATATACTCGTCGTGGGGGAATTCTCAGCCTGCCATGAAACCAGCAGATTTGAACGCATTGGCCTTGGCTAATTGTACATCACTGAGAGCCTCTTGTCTTTGTCAGACGACTCGGTTTCTGCAGTGTTCTGCGGCACAGCAGACAGCTCTCTAGGCGTGTGTCGGGTGATGTTGGGTTTTCTGCACGTTGATTAATTCGCACCTCTGTAGGGCGCTGGAGCGGGCTATTCCTAGCTCGGTTTCCTGGCAAACTCCGCTACAAATATCACGGAAGAATCTCTTTGCCAGTCACGTATCAAACATGTTGCAAGCGAGAGTAAGCACATGCGCTGGCCAAGTACCAAGTTGAATTTTTAAAATCATCTCTATCCCAGGGCTCTATACAGTACTCGGCCAAGTCCGTTCATTCATCCTGAAATTGGAAATTGCATAGATGTCTTTGAGGACCTGAAAGACCTCTTCGCAATTTCCAATGTGAATATCCGCTCTTCCAAGTCGAACATTATTCAATTCCCATGCCCGTTCAGGAATAAATATTTGGCCTGCAACCTGGTGGCGCTCGCTCTCAGTACTGCACAAGTCCAACTGAGCTCAAGGTAACCGGGCTTTTCAACCAAATTCCAGTAAATTCCCCATTCCCCGTGGCACCAGTGCGAGTGCGACATATGCTTGACGGTTGGCCCGATCATCAATTGCGGGTTTCGGCACGGACACCGCGCTTAGTTATCTTCAGTAGCTCCAGCAACCTGTGCGCCTAGGTGACCGTTAGATTCCCAGCTAGCACTAACTCTCTTGAAAATATCTTCATCAAACGGAATGACTGGCTCTTAAGTATACTACGACTCTACGAGACGATATCCAGCTGGATCATGTAAGCAGGACATGGCTGTTATTCGTCGACACTTTCCGACGCAGTCACGGTGTTCTGGTGTTGCTTGTCGCACACCCAAGGTGCGTTGGCTGAGTTTTTTTCGGGTACTGCTCCCACCACTCTGGTTCGAACAAGCAGCAAATCAGTCGATATGAAATTGGTTAGCGTGTCATAATCTATAAAGCATACCGAACCGTTGAAGCCATCCCTTGGGCCCCACCGTCATCACTACTCCAAACATGGCAGCTGACTGTTCTGACGCTGCGTCGATCTCGCCCTCGAAGCATGTTGAGTGCAAAGAACTCGACGTAGAATTCGGTGGGACACGAAACAAGCTGGAGCGCAGACTCTTGTGGAAACTCGACCTGCGCATGTCGATGTTGGTTCTCATCTACATCCTCAATTATGTGAGTCACTTCTCATTGACGCGTCTAGTCTCTATCTCATTTTGATCCTAGATCGATAGAATGAATGTCACGTACGTCTTTGTCACACATCGCTGATGCACCGTTCACAAAGTACAAAGTACGGTACGCTCAGGGCTCACCACCGACCTTCATCTTGAAGGTCAACAATATCCAACATTGTTGTCTATTCTCCAAGTCGGATATGTGATCATGCAGGTCCCCTCCAATATGTTTCTCAATTACGTTGGAAAGCCATCGCTTTATCTGCCTGCTTGTATGGCAATGTGGGGAATCATATCGGTTCTGACTGGGATTACTACATCGTATGATCGATCATTGATGTCTGACCAATGACTCACCATAGTTCTCATAATAGTTTCATTGGAGCGCTCCTAACACGCTTCTTTCTTGGCTTCGTAGAAGCAGCGTTTTCCCCCGGCGCTATATTCTTGCTTTCGAAGTGGTTCGTTTACTATCGAGCGCGTTATCAGCAGACGCACTAAAATCCAATTTGCAGGTACAAGAAAGACGAGATTGGTGCCAGATTGGCCATTCTCTATTGGTAATGACGCCACCCCGCTGGTGGATATATCTATTCATGGACAGCACCATTGCAGCGGAAACATTATCAGCAATGCCTTCGGGGCTCTCATTACATCAGGTATTCTTGCTAACATGGATGGCGTGCGTGGATATGCTGCATGGAGGTAATTCAATCAAGCTGATTTGTCGAGGAACTATTGAATTTCATTTATAAGATGGCTTTTTTACATTGAAGGAAGTCTGACTGTCGCTGTTGCGATAATTGCTGTCTTTATTTTGCCGGACTTTCCGACAAACACAAAGTGGCTTTCTGATGACGAGCGCAGGCTTGCGTTGACACGAATGGAGGAGGATGCTGGTGCCGGGGACCAGACAGAAACTGAGCATGGGGGCCGTGGTCATGGCTTCTATCTCGCTATTACCGACTGGAAGGTGTGGTGGTTCGTAATACTATCTGTTGCTCAGATGTCAGCGTTGTCCTTCGCTTCTTACTTTCCTACTCTCACTGCGACGCTTGGGTACAACCAAACGACATCGTTGCTCCTCGTTGCGCCTCCTTGGGTATATGCTGCCATTTTTACATACGTGTGGGCCAAGTGAGCTGAGATATCGAATGATCTAGGAACTGATCCAATGAACTCCTCAGGCACTCTGATAAAACACAAGAAAGGTTCTTCCACATGAACATTCCGAGCCTCATTGGTATAATTGGGTCCCTTATTTCAATGTGCACCATGAACACTACGGCCCGATACCTGTCTCTGTAAGCATGTGATCTTAAATTCGAACGTCTCACTGATAGTGGCACCCTCAACAGGTTCTTCATATCGCAGTCCTATTCGTCACTTATCTTAAAGGTCGCATGGACTAATAGCATTTTTCCCCGGCCGCCGTCAAAGCGCGCAGTGTGTTTTTCGCTGATCAATGCGCTTCAGCAAATCGGCAACCTTTCAGGGTCGTGAGTAGTTTGATCGATCAATATGATAGTAGAAACTCATCAACGAAATCGATGGCAGCTACAACTGGCCAACTAATTGGGGCCCTACCTATCAATACTCTTATGCCATTGTGATCGCCAGTAATGTGACTGTGATTACGATGTCTTGGATTCTCAGACAACATCTGAAGACGTTGAACGAGAAGCTGGAGAAAGAAGAGCAGGGGCAAGGGATTAAAGAAAAGGGGTTCCGCTACGTTCTTTGAGCGATGGCGCGGCAATCCATGATTTATGGAAGACGGCCACGTAAGTACTAACAGGTAATATTACCTTTTTATTTGTGCCAAATGTATTTGATGATATCTCGAACTCAACATGAACCTTCAGTGACTTTCTCCGCCAGTATCGCCTGAATCAATGTTCATCTTGAAATTACAAATGAGCACAGTAAGCCATGCGCGCATACTACCTTGTGATTGATGACGACCATCAGTGGACGCACGCCATATGAAATGCCAATCAACCAACCAGGGAGCACGTGAGGTGTAGTGGACGCCACGGAGTAATGCCGACCAGATGAACAGACATGAACGTCAATGCTAAATGCATTCTACGAAAGCCAACGGGATCGACTGAAAATGAGCATTGATCCGAAGAGCCATGAGAAGATGTGTGTGCATGGAGAATTTTGCCATTCAAGTGTGTCACTATCTAAGAGTCGACACAGATATGTTATACATTTAACAACTTAAAGAGGTCTATACTGGTCTTCGACGACAAAGAAAATGCGATAAGTATGAGCCATCATTCATGCTGTAAGTTGAGGGGCAGGCCATTGTTACCTGTTGGATGGCATAAGAATTCTTGGAGGCGATGATCGTCTATCGCTAGCGGAATGAATACTGAACTGTCAATCCATATGATTTGGATTTATCAGACGATGTGCATAGGATCAAGAGATTATGCAATCTAACGGTCAAAGTGTTGGGGACTGAAAGCGAAACGAGCTGGTATCGTTAGTTGTTATCCAGCTGCACCGTAATCTTTGCGGGGTCGCTATGAGCTCGTAAAGTGATACGCTCGGCACGAAATATTATAATACACATTACCATTTAATGTCAGCACGTCACAGAAGGTAGCGAAATCCTTTTTCTTTGATCCCTCTCTCCTGCTCTTCTTCCTCAAGCTTCTTGTTCAAAGTCTTTAGATGCTGCCGGAAGATCCAGGTCATGATAATCATAGTACAACCAGAAGCGATGCAAATGCCATATGAGTACCGAAAGGTAGGACCCCATTTCGATGGCCAGACGTACCTGCAATTGGTGTCGTTGATAAATTTCCACCACCACAAGATCGATAAAACTACTCACGACCCTGCAATGCTGCCGAGTTGCTGAAGGGCATTGATGAGCGAAAAACACACCGCACGCTTTGACGGCGGTCGAGAAAATGAGCTACTGATCCATGCGGCCATTAATATACTTGCTGTATAAGTCTGCATCATGAGGAACCTGTTGACAACTAACATCAGTGATACGTCCGACATTAAACCGTGTACTTACAGAGACAGGTATCGGGCCGCAGTGTTCATGGTAGATAATGAAATAATGAACCCAATTATACCAACAATATTTGATGCGCCGATGTGGTAGAACCGTTCTTGTGTTCTATCAGAGTGCCTGAAAAGTTGCTCATATTAGTTCCTAGATCATTCTAGTCGGGGGCTTACCTGGTCAGTGCGAATGCGACAATGGCAGCAAAAATGAAAGGAGGCGCAACGAGGAGCAGCGTCACCGTCGGGTTGTACCCAAGCGTTGCAGTAAGAGTAGGGAAGTAGACAGTGAAAGACATTGCTACCACCTGAGCAATGCATATCAATGAGAACCACCACACTTTCCAGTCGGTGATGGCGAGATAAAAGCCATGACCGCGGCTCCCATGCTCAGTTTCTAACTGATCTCCAACACCAGCATCCTCCTCCATACGCTTCAATGCAAGCCGACGCTCGTCGTCAGAAAGCCACTTTGTGTTTGCCGGAAAGTCCGGCAAAATAAAAACAGCGATTATTGCAACGGAGATGGTCAGAGCTCCTTCGATGTAGAAAAGCCACCTTAGCAATGGCATTCAGACCGAATCATTCATTAAATCAGCATAATTGAATCACCTCCATGCGGCATGTCCGAGGTCATTGTTCATGTTAGCAAGGATACCTGATGCAATGAGAGCCCCGAAGGCATTGCTAATAATATTTCCACTGCAAAGGTGCTGTTAATAAATATATTTGTCCGCTAGCATGGTGAGGCCCTTACCAATAGAGGATGGCTACTCTGGAACCTATTTCTGTTCTCTTGTACCTGCACATTGGATTTCAGGGAGTCCGCTGATAATATACTCAATAGTCCACGAACCACTTCGAAATCAAGAACACGGCACCAGGATAAAACGCTGCTTCCACGAAGCCAAGGAAGAATCGCGTTAGGAGTGCTCCGACGAAACTATTATGAGAATTACGGTTAGTAGCCGGTCAGTCATCAATGATCGATCATACGATGTAGTAGTCCCAGTCAGAACCGATATGACTCCCCACATTACCGTACAAGCAGGCAGATAAAATGACGGCTTTCCAATGTAATTGAGAAACATGTTGGAGGGGACCTGCATGATAATATATCCGACATGGAGAATAGACAGCAACGTCGGATATTGTTGACCTTCGAGATGAAGGTCGGTGGTGAGCCCTGAGCGCACCGTACTTTGTATTTTGTAAACGGTGCATCAGCAATGTATGACAAAGACGTACCTGACATTAATCCTATCGACCTAGGATCAAAATGAGACAGAGACTAGACGCCTTGACGCGAAGTGACTCACATAATTGAGGATGTAGATCAGAACCAGGATTAACATGTGCAAGTCGAGTTTCCGTATAAGTTTGCGTTCCAGCCTATTGCGTGCCTCTGGACCACCGAATTCTATGTCGAGATCGAATTCTTTGTAGTCTACATGCTCTTTTGAGGGCAGGATGGATGCAGCATCTGAATAGCCGATTGACATGGAAGTGATGGTGGATGTGGATGTGATGGTGAGAATGCCCGGTATGCTTCATATACCAACCAATTTCATATGGGCCGATATACCCCATCTCCACTAACCAATTTCATATCGATACAA
>QLOO01001233.1:0-16319 GCA_003313855.1 Suillus sp. MG131 | reverse complement strand
ATGGCACTGTACCAAAGCAGGACCGTCTTTTCCTCCTCACAGATATAGCAGAGGAAGCTGCGCGTTTAAAACTGGGCGGCGAAGACAAGATTCGTGTGGCATGTCAGGCCGCTGACAACCTTAAAAGCCATACTTCTCATATGAGAACGCTCCTTACTCTCTTACCATCATTCGATGCCTCCGCCTTGAACCGCAAGACATCTTATCCCCATGTCGCTGTGAGGTCATACATGCCCACCATCGACAACTCGCGTCGTAGAAGAGGCAACTATGGATCAATCATGAATACTGCGAATCATGAAGCCAGCCCTTCCAAACGAAAACGAGCAGCGAGAGAAGATGACGTGGATGTCGGAGGCGGGAAGTCGCCGCGCAAGGAGAGGACTGGGGATAGCACTGCGCAGCGATCTCGAAATGGTGCTCGTTCACGAAA
This sequence comes from Suillus sp. MG131, assembly GCA_003313855.1. Classification (NCBI taxonomy): domain Eukaryota; kingdom Fungi; phylum Basidiomycota; class Agaricomycetes; order Boletales; family Suillaceae; genus Suillus; species Suillus sp. MG131. The sequence goes on along the minus strand of QLOO01001233.1, from coordinate 15,886 downwards.
GTATGTCATTTTTCAGTATATGTTTCTATCATGTTAACAAGTCGCTTTAGACAAGAACGTGCTGCCTCTCCCACAGAATCCGTTCTTTCCGTCATCTCGCACACTGTAGCACCAGTATCTCAAGCCTATGCAGGGACCTCAAGAGCTGGTGGTTCATCGAGTCGCGCTACCAATCCATCCAGTAGGCGTTCCAAACCAATTACTAACAACTATGACGAGTTGCATATCAACGGATCTGTCAATGGCCGACGCGACATCTTTCCCGCACCACCTTCATCATCAGTCTCTCATCCTTCCTTACCCATACCTTACGGAACAAATGGTCTACATTCTTATGATTTACCTGGTGCACACGCACTCGCCAATGACTGGGGAGCCCCTCCTCTTGGGCAACTCGAAGGTCCAGGCATGCCTGTAGCACGGAACACACACCCCGGCCTATCGATCAGCTCCGCTACAGTCCTAACCCCTAGCCTCCCGCTCGTATCGCCAAGTGACACCCAAGCCGGCAATGCCGCAGACACGGCCACCGAAGTTGGCGAAGGTGATGGAGAAGGGGATGACAGGACCTATTGCTTTTGCGAGGGTATAAGCTATGGAGAAATGATCGCATGCGACGATGTGAATTGTGAAAGAGAATGGGTATGTCACATCTCCCTTTGTCCTGATACGGTGTATTCATCAGTTCTGTAGTTCCATCTTGCATGCATTGGCCTTACGGTGCCTCCAGACGGGACGTGGTTCTGCGACGCTTGCAGGCAGAAGAAGAATGCGAAACGTGGGTCGAGGACAAACAAAAAGCGTTCGGGCGGTGGCGGCGGCGGCACGCGGTCGGGGGGCAAAGCTGCTAACAACGGATAGCGAGTTTTTCTACCAGCGCCTATTTCACCTCTGGCTTGGTCATTTATGTTTGCTGCTTATAATTAGCTCCACCATCTTAACGCAAATCACGGACCCAAATGAGGCTATAGAGATGTCCACGCCTTCCTTTGTCAGGACACTGCACTACTTGAACAAACTCAGTTTGTTGTGAAGTCGCAGTCGCGATTATTAACTTAGGGTGTTTCCAGCGTATATTCCTAATTCCCGGAAATCAGTACCTTCAATACAGCGAACTGAGCGCGTAACCCTTGACTCAGCCGCTGACATGCTGACATTGATAAGGCCAAGGTTTCATAATTCCGGAGATTTCGTTATTCAGCTGGGCAAGAGGTAGACAGAATGCACACGTGCACCGGTACTCGACATATAAAAGTTCGCCACAGAACGTACAAAGGATACACCAAGATCTCTCTTCATCATCACAACTCTTTAATTCAAACTAGCAAAGATGCCATCATACGCCATAACAGGTGCAGCCCGGGGGATTGGCGTGCGTGTCGGCTATAATAATTGTAATGGGTTCCTGACGACTTGATTTTGACCAGTTTGAATTTGTCAATCAACTCTCTGCTGATTCTGGGAACACTGTTTTCGCCCTCGTACGCAGCAAGGCCACTGCAAACAAGCTTACCGAGCTGGGAAGGCGTAATGTTCACATCATCGAGGCCGATATCACTGACAACAAGGCTTTGAAGGTGGGTGCTTGACACCTCGGATAGGGGCTGAATTGACGCTTCGTCTAGTCTGCTGCTGCAGAGGTTTCTCAGACAACAGGCAACTCGCTTGACTACTTGATCAACAACGCTGCCTTTGTAGAGTCTGAGAGGGATGGATTGACTCTCGATTCATAGTAAGATTTTTTCTTTCTGCTTTGTGTTCTCAGAATGGCACTAAGTCACGATTAGCTCCTCAGAAAAGTTGCTCGCTAAGGATCTCCTGGATTCGGTACGCAACCCAAGCAGCCCTTCACATGCGACAACGGTAGAGCTAATGGACCTCTGTAGTTCAGCGTCAACGTCATCGGTGTCATCCATACAATCAACATCTTCCTCCCGCTACTCAAGAACGGGAAAGCAAAGACGGTCGTCACCATCACTAGTGGGTTGGGAGACCTCGACGTGACGATGGCCTCTGAATTTGCCATCTCTGCACCGTACTCCATCTCGAAAGCCGCGGTGAATATGGTCAATGTCAAATATGCTGCGCAATTCAAGCCAGAGGGCTTCGTCTTTTTGGCGCTTAGCCCAGGACTTGTGGACACCAGCACTAGGGCCCGTATGTTTTCGGAATATCCTCCGAGACGACGCAGCTGATTATTGTTCTTCTAGCGACTGAAAAGGAACTGGAACAGTTTATGGCGATGATTGAGAAATTCAGAAGTCTCTACCCCGATTTCGCGGGGCCAATTACGCCAGAGGAATCTGTCCGAATGCAGCTTGAGGTCATCAATCGGATCACCGCGAATGACACTGGCGCGTTCATTTCACATAAAGGGAACAAGGAATGGTTGTAAGTTTCATAGAGACTCTGATGAGCTCCAGCTGTGTAATATAAACAAGTTACTGTAATGATGTCTTGTTAATCACTCGCTCGGGTTAGAACCCATGTAAGCAACTAACTTCACACCGCATGCACAATGTCAAGAGTGAGATACAATAATGAGAGCGTATACATATGTGCGCGTCTCAGCGCCTTTTAGATCCTCGAGTATCATCCAAGCCTGGTGAAAGGCGCCGCTTCCTATAGGAAGTGTGAACGTTGAGTTCATGGATGAATGCAAGTTCACTCACCGGCCAAGGCGATCCTCTGGCTCCCCCGACGGCGTCCTTCCTCCGACGTCCTTTACCGTACCTCCATAGTCAAGACCTTCGACTGCAGGTGCATTGTTATCTCTGTCTTTGTACCTATTCTGGTTGCGTGGACCCGTTGGCACGCCGGGCGGTAACGGTGAGGCTGGGCGGACAGGTCCTACCGGAGCTACAATGATAGTTAATACACCGGGATCAGCCATATTAGACAATCCCACCTCCGCCATATCCTCGTCCCCGTCCAACAAAGCCGCCTCTTCCGCGTAGGCCTTGAGCCATTGCACGACCTCTGAATTGTGCTGGGGGTGCCCCACGACCCATGTGCGCGGGCGCTGTAGGAGCTGGTGTAGGTACTGGCGTCTGCACAGGCACTGGTGCCGGTGTCGCACTGCCCTCCATGCTGGGATACATTGGCTGCCCCATCGGCCCTTGCTCCTGCTTAGAAAAACAAACACATTCATGCGATGTTCATATCATTTGCTGTACGTATCTAGAGTAAGAAGGGTTAACCCATACCTGCATACCAAAGTCGCCGCCCATGCCCATCATCCCTGGCCCGAAGCCGTCCTGCATGCCCATCTGCACACCCTGCTCCGGCGTGCCGTTCTGCCCTACTGGACCCTGGCCGGGAACGGGGCCATCTGGTATCAACGGGCCCCCCGGCTGCATCTGCATGCTCATATCGCCATTCATGCCCATGCCCATCGGTCCCATGTTCATAGGTCCCATACCGGGCATTTCCATCATAGGATTCATCCCGACGCTTGGTCCCATCATGCCCTGGCTGGCAGTGTTCATCATGGCGTTGGCGCCCGTCACGACCATCGTACGGAGTTCAGGAGGTAAGGCTATTAGCTGGTCTTCTGGCATAGCTGCGAAATTCTAGGGAGAAAAGTAAGGACTACGAACCAAACAAATCACTAGATAGCATACGAGTACGTTGGTCTTGAGGACATTTGCAAGTTCACCCAAGTCCCGTCTTCTGTAGCAATATGCTTCCCAAGAGATTTCATCGAATCCGTAGTTAAACCAGTCGCTGATATCAGCCCCAGGAAGTCGCCATGGCTTTTCTGCCATTGCGCTGATGTCGACTTCAAGTATCGAGTGGCCGTCAAGGATGCCAGGTATATCCACATTTATAGAAGGATGTGAAGGTGGTGCAATGGCAGGAGGAAGAGTTGAGGGGTCCAGACCTTCATGAAATACTGGCTGTTCTGGTGCAACAGAGACGGACTCTCGGGGCACGGAGGGTGTTTGGGGTGTGCCTCCTGAATGAACAGGGGGTGCTTTTGAAGGTGGTACATTCCTATCGCGAGGTGTGTACTCGGTGGTCAACTGTGAGTGTGTGGGAGGAGCTTTGGGACGCGTCAATTTTCATGAGAAGAGACAATTGGAATAAACGAACGTCTGTTGGGAGTGGACTGCGGACCACCTGTGGAGCGGTTTAAGGCAGGAGGTCGAGTAGGAACATTTGGCCTGAAACAAGTTGAGGGTGAAGCGATTCAGTTGGGCGTGGAGCTCACCGGTTATCTATAGACCGTATAGGTTGGTCCATGATAATTTCAATATCCTGAATGGCCATTAGTTGCTAAAGCCCAGTGTGTTCATGCTTCACGTACATCTTCGTCACTCGAATCTTCCTCCCCTGCAGCATTATCATCCCCGGTTTCAGACTCGTCCGCACCCAAACCAAAGGGTGGTTCATCTTCTTCTTCAGCCTTGGCTTCGAGGTCCTTGACCACACCATTTGAAGCTGCCTTCACAGCTTCAAACGATATCCTGCAACAAGGAGAATTCAATGACAGTTTCACGCACTATTAGCGACTTACGCTTGTACCACTAATCGCACATAGACAACAAATATAAGTTCATGTTGCATGATAAATATAACGAGTAGAGACTCTGGGAGGAGTCTCCAAAGTATTTGAGCTGTTCTCACCAGAACTTGTTGCCAAATCTGCCTTTGGTGCCTCTGCCTGGAAGTTGGGCTCGCCATACAGAAATGCATCGTCGTCGTCCCTAGCGAGGTGCATGTTAATTATTTGCTTGCAGCCTCATGGGATGAACTAACATTACAACGATTTTTGCAACCTTTCAAAGGCCCAAAAAGTTAACGACCTCGAAGTCTAAGAGAACACCAGTTGAACGTGATTTTGTGACATGATGTGACAGGTTGTGCCTTATGTCCATTAAGGTCAACAAATTATTCAAGTCTGCTTCTGTTCAAGGTGGACGTTAGCCATGATCTGTGTGAAGCCCGTCATTGCTTCATCAATACCACGAACAGCTCGAGGATATGTCGTGTCCGTGAAGCCTCCTCGTGTCTACGAGGGCAAACCGACGCCGCGTCGCTACGGTGTGCAGAAAACATTCTTATATAACCGATACACCCGTATGCTCGAAGCTAGCGATAATTCCCCCATAATATTCCTCCAACACACGAATTTCTCGGCTCAGCGACTACAGAAGTTGAGGCGGGATATAGCCGATGCAAACGCCAAGTTTTCAGTCTCATTGTCCTCTCCAACACCCTCTCCAGCTGAAATTGATGCTCCTACGCTAGCCGTGATGCGGACTTCGCTTTTTGGTGTTGCATTACGAGAATTTGCGCCTTTAGACGCGGAACAAGCAGCTCAAATTGCAAGACTGCTTAAAGGCGGTCTTGCTGTCCTAACGCTACCATCATTCAACCCTCCCCAACTTGACGCTATCCTCCGTGCTCTTGATCGCTCAGTGCCTCCCAAGAAACCAGGGATTGCACAGCCAGCACCGATAAAACCTCAAGATGACCCGAATTTTATCCCTGGTAGAAAGATGCAGAGGGTGAAACCTGACTTAACCCCAGAACTGGAGGTAATGGGTGCTCTCATCGAGAGGCGGGTATTTGGAATGGAGGGTGTACGGGACGTATCAAAACTGCCAACCCTAGACACTCTGCGGGCGCAGATAGTCGGGTTGCTGAGCTCACCAGCTGTACAGTTAGCTGCAATTCTCAGTGAAGCAAGTGGAGGGAAACTTGCAAGGACACTGGAGGGCTTGAAGAAGGGACTGGAAGAGAATCAGAGTGCAGAAGCTTCATCATAGCATCTACTCAATCATTGTCACACCTTCCTTTGTCGACTGGCCTTACATAGTTCACACACCACGCACTTTCATAGAAGAATGGTTAATATCAGTCTTGGAGGCAAAACTCCCATGTCCGATCCTCTCCTCCTTCGCCTGTTGTACCTCGACCATGAGCTCTCTCGCCTTTTGTCATGCGGTGATCGTATCCCTTCCACATCTTCCTGTGAAATACAAACGAACGCAAAAGCTTATAATTTGGGTTCGACGGAGTTCCTAATGATGCAGGTTTCGGAGGCGTCTTTGCCAACCTTGGCACGTCCCTAGAGGTGACCATAAGCAGTAGCCAATTAACGATAAGAAAAGTGCACTTGCCAGTTGGTGTATGGTGGAACGTTGCGCAGGGTGATAAGCACTGTCCCCCTTGCGCCCTGCGCTGTAGAAGGCGACGAGGCGTTTATATCCTCATCGTCATTCGGGTCGCCATCGTCATCGTCATCAGCAAGTCTGTTCGATTTTCGTGACAGATTAAACGTTGGAATGGTGCCTTCTGCAAGGCAGCCAACGACAGAACGGAGGAAACCCAGAATAAGCATCTGGTTAGATAGGATATTTCTGTCTTGATCTGTTATACCCTTTCCTTCACGATGTCTCCTCAGCCTTCTCGTTTATGACTTAGATCTCAATAAACATACCGGCATGAGGAAAGTTGAATACGACGCGATCAAATCGCCTCCCTTTCAAAGTATTACACTTTTCGAGTCTAGTCCCATCTACACCAAACAGAACGTGTGCACCACGCTCCCGGAGGGTAACCACTTTACTTCTCGAATCAGGATATTTATCATAGCACTCCTCCTCGGAATCATAAGAAGTCGCAGTGATATTCGATGGTGGGAGATGTTCCAGCGACAAAGGAGGGTCAATGACCAGCGCATGCGCGAACGAGAAATTGCCCTCGCCGATCAAGAGTATTTTGTCGGAAGGCGTGAACGGGATGTCAGGTCGGAGAGCTGGCGCTTTCCCTTTGCCTTTACACTTTGTTTTGCGTTCTGCAGCTTCAGCGGCATGTGCAGCTTTTTCTTTGTTCTTGAGACGAGTCTGCTGGGATTGCAGCGTTGCTTTTAAGGATGTTTTCTTTTTGTGCCCCATGACTCTCGAATGAAAGCAGTTGGTCAACTTGTACGAAAATGGAATGGGCTAATCAAGCTTTGAAGTTCATGCAATTACTCCCGTCGACTCAACTTTACGACGATCTTTCAAACTTCAATGTTCTGGAGTCTGCAGATCTGAGCGCTGAGCGCTGAGCCTCGAGCTCTCCTTGTAGCGCTGCTATACGCATGCATGCCGTAGTCTTTTGATTCAGCGGTGTTCGACCTTAGTCCCAACCCCACCTCATGCCACTGTATTTGTGTTTCAATGCAGAATACAAGTAATTATGGCTGCGCGGTCAGTCGCATCAGTGTCAAGACTCAATAGGTTGACATGCACTTGTTTCCAGCGCTTATCAGTCGAGAACCCATCGCTGTGTCCTTCCGTCGTAGGCCCGCTCTCCCCCAGTGCTCGAATTCTTATCGGTTGTGTGCGTATTCAGCATTCTCTGATTTGATCGTATACTGAGACGCTTAACAGTGAGATGGAGCAGTTTCTAAATAGCGGATCAGACCATGTAGAGACGTGTCGAGTGGTATTGCAGATGTACCCCGGTCATCATCACTGATTCATGGTTCTCCATTTGTTTGCCACCTGCTTTCATGTCAGATTCGAGCAGGGGGGCGTCCAGTTTGACCTTGATAAGGTCATCGAGGTCCATCAGGCTGCACTGAAGCTCCATCTTCCCGGCCATTCTGGCCTATCCATGTCTTAAAATCCTTGCCAACAGCCTTCGTAGCCGATTCGAGCACCTGGGCTCATTATCAGGTATCTCGTGTAGTCTCTCATAGTGATATCAATGCTCCCAAGTCATGGGCAGCTTTTGCCGAGCAGTTTCATCATGAATCTGCTTTGACGCCTATCAAACCACATTCAGATTTCTCGATCACCACGTTGCCGCTCTATCGTCTTCTTTACGCCATTCAATGTGGTCAAGGAGGCTCCTTTTTCGCGCAGTGTTCGTAGTGGCTCATCAACTACTGCTGTCAAACTGGCGGAGCAAGGCCGTGCTGTATCCTGGACCCAATTTGCACGCCATTAGATGAACTTTCCATGTCAGGTGACACTGGCGAGGCCTTTGGCAGCAGAGTTCAAGCAGCTCAGCTTTCGCCTCCGCAACGCGTTCGATGAGTCTACTAAAGACAAGTCCCGATACATTCAACAGATGACCGTGCAATGGGACGATGCCGTCTCACGCATCCGCGTACTACCTCATTTTCCCCGCTTTCTCCTGCCTCTGCCGTTTCGACTGCTTCCGCTGTTTCACCTTCCTCCGCTGTTTCGCATCTCCAAAAGGCGGCAGAAGATGGTCCAGTCATCATCGTCGACGTAAGCAATTACAGTTATGATGCTTCGATTATCACAAGTGCCCAAGATCCTGTCCACATTCCACTTAGTACCGCACGGGCCAAAGTCTCAGAATTGTCCTTCGAGTTCCAGCCCCTTGCAAAGGGTTTTGGTTCTTCCGATCATAAACTTGAACCATACAAGACTGCCAGCATTATCCGCAAGTTGTGGAATGATGTTGTTGGCCCCGTGGTTCAAGCTCTCGAAGAATTGGTTCATCCTGCTTCACGCATCTGGTGGTGTCTCACAGCCGAGTTCTCTACATGCGGCAGGACTCTACGAGAGGACGAGCAAAAATTTGTCTCACTTGTACATATCCTCTTACGCAATCAAAGTCGAGAACAAGTTGAGAAGTACAGTTATGACCCTAGCTCCAGTGTATGACTAACGGGGGCGCAGATATCGCGGTCGTGATGGCTACTGGGCTGGTCTGAATTGCTTATCAAATCAAATTTACATCGTGAATTCGCACAAGTTACATCACATCTCATCCATGTTCAAAACAACGTTTTGCAGGGCTCCTGGTAATACCTTTGGAGCCCAGGTTGGCGATGGCCCCAGCTTGTCTAGATGGATTCTGGCAAATTTGATACGCGTCCTGGGTTGGTCTATGTCTGGAATTCGGACCCGGGTTATAGAAATCCTCAAGAATGCGTTTTTTTGCGCATGTTGAAAGGATCATGTAGCGCAGGTCCGGAAGCGTAAAAATATCACCTCCTCACCCCTCTTATAAGACTCCAGTCTGGTTTACTCGTCTGCTAGAAAGTTTGACTGCTTCGGTAAGTTGAAGTGAAGCATAATCTAGCGATTGCTGACCCAACTTCAAGCCTTGGAGGTGTCACCTTAGATGCGGAAGTGAGAAGGCAAAGGAAGATGATACTAGAAGGGCTCGGTGCGAAAAAAATTATTCGAGCTGCAGGTTTGCGAAGCGACAAAGTGTACCACGTCCCACGAGTAAGTTACTTGATTAAGTTCGGTATGATGCCTCCGTTGGCTAAGGCGCCTGCCTCAAACAATCCGACTCGGAGCCGCTTGTACTCGAACTTTGAAACACATCAAAAAATGCAAAACCCATTACCTCAGGCTTGGTATCGAGGGGCGCAGCTTCCCGGGTCGGTGATCTGCTGCGCTCATAATGCAGTGTTTCAAGAGCGTATTAGGTGCAGGAGCTGACCAGTGACAGCACATCGCTTATATCATATGCTTAGGGCAATGATATAAGAACTCGGAGAGCAAACGCAGAAGTTGGCACATCTGTCACTAGTATTTGTTACATGTCTTCTGGCATAATCATCCTCTTTGTGGCTGCGGCCACAGTTTTCTTCTACAGCCGTCGATGGGGTAGATTACCACTACCCCCTGGACCACCTCCAAAGCTCTTGATCGGAAATGCCCATCAACTTCTGCCAAAGAACGAGCCTTGGCGGGCGTATGTCACGTGGGCTGAAATCTATGGTGCACATTCAATGACATTGTCCAATTTTTCGCTTGCTGACTTATACTTCACAGGGCCCATATTCTCCTTCCGCGTGCCTAACAGGCAGTTCATTGTGCTCAGCTCTTTCAAAGCAGCTACGGAATTGCTCGATGCACGTGCCACTACGTACTCTGATCGTCCAAAAATATGGATGATAGAACTTGCGAAGCGCAATCTGAACCTGTTCCATATGTCTTACAATCACCCATATTTCAAGGCATATCGCACGATCCTCAAAAAGAGTCTGAGTACCCGCACTATACAAAACTATCAGTCGGTGCAAACTGAAGAATGTCGCGTGCTGCTTGACGGTCTGCACAAGAACCCTGACCGTTTTGCCGATCACATCGGAATGTAAAATTCTCGCTATTGCTTGTTTTATTCGTTTCTCATTGGAGGTGTAGGAACACGGCGGCCGTTATCCTTAATCTCGCATACGGCTGGAAGGTCATCGATAATAACGATCGTTTCAGTAGCATGCTGCGCTTAGCCTTTGAATCCAATGCCGTACTATCCATGCCTGGACGTTGGTGGGTTGAAGGGATGCCATTTTGTAGGTCCCCCTTTCAACATTTAGTTGTTATAAAACTAAATTAGTTGACCTTCTATGAGTGCGTTTCCTACCTTCATGGTTTCCAGGGGCAGGTTTCAAGCGCACGGCTCTCGACCATGGGAAAAGGATGGATAGCATCGACTCAGAACCATTTAACTGGACCAAACAACAAATAGTAAGCCTTGCTAAGAAGTCCGTGTCATCCAGAATCCTGACCAATTGTTGTCGCCGGCCAGCAAAATGGTAGTTATACACGTTGCTTTGTTTCAGAACAACTCCTTCCGGAGGATGGGTCCACGGTCAGCGCCCAACAAGAGGATATCACCATGCGGTGCAGTCAGGTGATTTATGCAGGGGGATTTGACACCGTAAGATATCTTTTGCACACTCCCTCATGTGACTTTTGAAACAATCATTGGCATGCACAGACAGCATCATCCATAAAGTCTTTTATTTTGGCGATGGTGCTTTATCCTGAGGTGCAGAAACTTGCGTATGCAGAGATCGATGCCGTCGTGGGTCAGGACCGATTTCCCACATTTGAAGACAGAGACAAGCTTCCGTACATTGGAGCCCTCGTCCTGGAGCTCCTCCGCTGGGCACCTGTGGCTCCCCAAGGTCAGCCACATGAATTTTATGTCTTATTTCATGCCCACTCTCAGCAATGTAGGGATCCCGCACCAAGCAATGAGGGAAGAGATCTACGAAGGGTATCGCATCCCCAAGGGTGCGGTCATCATCGCGAACCTTGTTTCCATGTCACGGGATAAAGAAATGTACCCTGACCCATTGGCGTTTAGGCCTGAGCGCTTCCTTGGGCCCTCGCCACAATTGGACCCCCGCAAGCTCTTCTTTGGGTTCGGGCGCCGTAGATGTCCTGGTACGTGTCCTTTGCATGATACTATCCAAGCCGCCACTGAACAGTGTCATCTTATTTCAGGGTCGCATCTCGCTGAAGCATCATTGTTCCTCAATATTTCTTGTATCCTGGCTGCATTCACGATCGCCAAACCGCTTGACGAGAGAGGAGAAGAGTTCACGCCTCCGCCGGAATACGAGACTATTGGTATACTCTGGTAACTCGTCCCTCTTTGAGCCTAAACCCCATTCTTACACACCTTAAGCCACCCTAAGCCATTCAAGTGCAGGTTCATCCCAAGGAACCTGGACTTGTTAGTAACTGTCTCGCAATAATCAGGACGATGTCGAATCGGGCCAACCTCCACGGATTAGCATGTTCATAGTAGACCATATGTAGCGCGGTAATTACACAACTGCTTCATATCTAGGGAATTATAACGGTCACGCAGCCATCTACATTTTTACTCTTGTCAGCAGCCATGAATCTCATGCGGTATATATATTTAGTCAATATACCCTATGGACTTGGAAACGCTCGTCCGTTTATGTGTATTCTGCCACTCATTTTTGAACCACTTCTAGTCACTCTGGCATCGTGATACTATATTGATTGGTACGAGCATCACCTCAGGCTTCAAAGCTTCAGTTTCGGTTGCAGCAAAGGTGAAGACCTCGTTCACTGCTCGGCAACACGTCCTCAGGAAACTTTCCAAATAAGGCAGTCAGATTTCAGGAATTTCGGTTATGCACTGCAGCCTGTCGTGTTCCTCCAAGTATGCAAGAAATTACTACGTCAGTTAGTATCTGGGGACGAGGGGATGCCGTTGAGGTGAGTGTTCGTCTTTGTTCGTTTTTATTGCTTTGTTTGTGCACCGAGCCTGAGGTTGGCTGCTGATGCTTGAGTGCTACGACACAGGCGGCCATGAGTTTGTTGAGCGTCAAACCGGGATAAGGAAGGCCAGGATAAGAAGAAGTCCACGAAGAAGCGCGTCGGTCTTGCGTTGGATTTAAAGTCTGACAAAGCGCACAACTCATTTCGGTCAATGCGGACGCGCAACCATTGTTTTACCAGTGAAGAACAAGGTGCTGTCGGCTCTGCCGCAGTCCCGTTTTCTTAACCAGTCCACCGAATTTGTCGCCAAACTCTTTTGGCCAGAAGAGTCCTGCCAGAGTGAGCCCGAGATCCTCAAAGAGGTCTGTAAGATTGCGGATGAGGATGAGGATGCGTCGGGCCATGTTTCAGAGATGGTCTGGTTCGACAAGTTTGAAGGAACATCTACAGCGATAATCATAAAGGCACTAGGAATAGACGAGATGGGTAGTCATGTATTATGTATCCTTATGTTCAGAGAGCTTACCCTGATCACAGCGTTGAGTGTGCCCGAGTTCCTCCTCACATGGTGGAAAGTCGTCGAATGTGAGTGACCTGTCCTTCCCGTGTTCTTCATTATCCACTCACTACTCTGACAGGCCGTGGCGCCCTCTAGAAGAGGGGTGTGCATCACCATGACATCAGCCCCAGCAATATATTAACAGTAATATGATGTCTCACCTGTAGGTGAGGCAACATGCCTCCGAAATGTGGTGTCATATACTTAGAGAGCGAACATCATGCCCGGTGTTTCTGCTTACTTATGTATTTGCATTTTCAGAGCGCACCGCGTCCCACACAGTCCTCATCACTCCGTGAATACAATGTCAAAGTCGTTGTCTTGGAGTAGTAAAGATGTGAGCGTAGAAAGGGAGTCCTGCCGGTTTGAAAACATTCCTCCTGCGGGGCATTGCTTGCTGAAAGAATCAGCATAAAATTGAACGGACAACTTGAAGTTAAGCACATTAATATTGTTTGATATGAGATTTGCAAACCTTTATCACCTTGCAGCTGTTGGTACAATTGGCAACCTGGTCTCACGCGCACATCATGCCACGTACCAAAGTGCTTTTCTTTTATCCGGCTCGCACGAAGCCTGAGAGGAAGCGACTAGAGCTCAGCACTCAGGTCCTCATTAGTCGGATTTAAAGCTCCCGTCTAGTCAATGATGATACTCGCTTCGAGGTTCCTTTATAGGAAGGCGGTGGGCCAAGCTCACCTTTCAATCTAGCAGTCTTACTTACATCCATGTACTTCTAGTAGTATCATGAATAAAACCGCATGTCTGCAATCTGTTAGGCTAGCAGAACTACCTCAAAATAGCTCTTCCCACAAGTAGTTCTGCCAGCAGCACTAGGTTACCGCCACTCATTGGATGGCTATAACTCGCAGAAAGGCCCGTTGGCCGGACTTCGTAAGTCACATAAGCTATAAATTTTGGTGACAAGCCGACTCAGAGCTGCCTGTAGAATTTCAAAACACACCGTTTGTTACTAGTATCTGTTACATGTCTTCTGGCATAATCATCCTCTTTGTGGCTGCGGCCACAGTTTTCTTCTACAGCCGTCGACGGGGTAGATTACCACTACCCCCTGGACCACCTCCAAAGCTCTTGATCGGAAATGCCCATCAACTTCTGCCAAAGAACGAGCCTTGGCGGGCGTATGTCACGTGGGCTGAAATCTATGGTGCACATTCAATGACATTGTCCAATTTTCCGCTTGCTGCAGGACTTGCTGACCTATATCTCATAGGGCCCATACTTTCCTTCCGCGTGCCTAACCGGCAGTTCATTGTGCTCAGCTCCCTAAAAGCAGCTACGGAATTGCTCGACGCACGTGCCACTACGTATTCTGATCGTCCAAAAATATGGATGATGGAACTTGCAAAGCGCAATCTGAACCCGTTCAGTATATCCTACCACCACCCGTATTTCAAGGCGTATCGCACGGCCTTCAAGAATAGTCTGAGTACCCGCGCTATACGAAACTACCAGTCAGTGCAAACTGAAGAATGTCGTGTACTGCTTGATGCTCTGCACAAGGATCCTGATCATTTCGCTGATCACATCAGAAGGTGAAATTCTTGCGATTGCTTGTGTTGCTCGTTTCTCATCGGAGGTGCAGGAACACGGCGGCCGTTGTCCTGTATCTCGCGTACGGCTGGAAGGTCACTGATAATGACCATCTCATTAGTATGCTGCAAGCAGCATTTTACTCCACTGCCACGATAATATTACCTGGACGTTGGTGGGTCGAAGGGATGCCATTTTGTAGGCCCCCTGTCATTTCCAAGTTATTATAAACCTAAGCTAATCAACCTTCTATGAGTGCGTTTCCTACCTTCATGGTTTCCAGGGGCAGGTTTCAAGCGCACGGCTCTCGACCATGGGAAAAGGATGGATAGCATTGACACGGAACCATTCAACTGGACCAAACAGCAAATAGTAAGCCTTCCTAAGAAGTTCGTGTTATCCGGAATCCTGACCAATCGTCGTCGCTGGTCAGCAAAACGGTAGTTATACACGTTGCTTTGTTTCAGAACAACTCCTTCCGGAGGATGGGTCCACGGTCAGCGCCCAACAAGAGGATATCACCATGCGGTGCAGTCAGGCGATTTATGTAGGGGGATTTGATACCGTAAGACATCTTTTGCATCTTCCCCCATCATGATGTGACTTTTGAAACAATCATTGGCATGAACAGACAGCGTCATACATGAAGTCTTTTATTTTGGCGATGGTGCTTTATCCTGAGGTGCAGAAGCTTGCGCAGGCAGAGATAGATGCCGTCGTGGGTCAGGACCGATTTCCCACATTCGGAGACAGAGACAAGCTTCCATATATTGGGGCGCTCGCGCTGGAACTCCTCCGCTGGGCACTTGTATCTCCGCAAGGTCAGCCACATGAATTTGATGTTATATTTCCTGCTCAATCTCAGCAACGCAGGGGCCCCGCACCACGCAATGAGGGAAGACGTCTATGAAGGGTATCGCATCCCCAAGGGTGCGGTCATCATTGTGAACTTTGTTTCCATGTCACGGGACAAAGAAATATATCCCGACCCATTGGTGTTCAGGCCTGAGCGCTTCCTCGGTCCCTCGCCCCAATCTGACCCTCGCAAGTTTTTATATGGGTTCGGGCGCCGTAGATGCCCTGGTGTGTCCTTTATATGACACTATCCAAGCTGTCACTGAACAGTGACACCTTATTTCAGGGTCGCATCTTGCTGAAGCATCGTTATACCTCAATATTTCTTGTACCTTGGCTGCGTTCACGATCGCCAAACCGCATGATGAGAGAGGGGAAGAGTTCACACCTCCTCCAGAATACGAGAATATTGGTCCAGTCTGGTAATCTGTTTCTCCTTGAGTCTATACCATGTTCTTACACACCTCAAGGCACCCTAAGCCATTCAAGTGCAGGTTCATTCCAAGGAACAAGGATCTGTCAGCAACTCTCTCGCGATAATCAGGATATCAGCCGAATTTGGCCAACCCCCTCGGATTAGTATGTTCACAGTGGACCATATGTAGTGCGGTAATTGCATGTCTGCTTCGTACTGAGGGATTATCACGGCCACGCAGTTCACGCACTCCAAACTTCAATCCATCAACGGTCCACGTACACCCAATCACTGTTTATCTCACCTGATGAATGTTCTTTTACTCCCCGATTTGTGGCTGCTCTATCAAAAGGGTGACGAGGCTCGGACTAGGAAGCTAGGGACGGAACGGGCTCAGTCTTGGGTTGAAAGACTAGGATTAACTATGGATCATACCTAGGGACGGAACGGGCTAAGTAGAGTAGTAGTTAGTAAAGGATAGTCTAGAAAACATAAAGGAGAAAGCTCACCTCAGTCTTGGGTTGAAAG
>QLOO01001231.1:0-11466 GCA_003313855.1 Suillus sp. MG131 | reverse complement strand
ATATTCATGTCCATCGGCCCACTCATCTACTCTACATATCCCCCACATGGGCCCACCCAACTCTATCAGGAATAATATTTCTCCCAGCCCATCTGTCATAGTCGAGGATATGTTTACCTTCAGCCCATAGTCCGCTGGCCCATATCATACAGGATATTATGTATGTCCGTTGTAGAGACTCGATCCTGCATAGCCTCACAAAGGCATAATTTACGAGTCATGACAAACTTACTTGCAGTGTACATGCAAGGCAATGCATGCGTGATAGAGGCGACGTGAATGCGACACTGGCACGACCAACGCGACACTGGCGCAACCAACGCGACACTGGCGCAACCAACGCGACACTGGCACGACATAGGCGACACTGGCACGACATAGGCGACACTGGCACGACATAGGCGACACTGGCACGACATAGGTGACACTGGCGCAATGCGCGCGCACTTTCCCGTGCCTAAGCACCCTAAGGCGCCTGACCTCCAAGTGTCTATTCCCATGTCCAACCAAGTTCCCAGGTACGCATTTCCCCTTTTATCATTTATTTTACTATCATACCATGATTATTTCAACATGGACCCTTACTTACATCACCCTAGCGCTACCTATTCGGTTCCGCGCCCTGGGAGCGCACTTACATATGTTTTTACTTAGACATATGTAGTTTTTTTACTTTTACCTTTTTACCACCACACCACTTTGGACCTTTTACCTACACCATACCTTGAGACTTTACCTTGACCAGTATCTATCTACCATCCAACTATGAAACTATAGATTTGAATCTCGCCCGTCTATTCAAGTTGTGCATACCGTCTACTCTCTCACGCTTCGCGCGCCTATAGTGCCTCGTTTCCCGCGCCTGTCGCCTCATTCATGCGCCTATAGCGCCTCGTTCTTGCGCCTTGCACATAGCCCAGAGTTGATAAAACTCGTGGATACTGCTCACCTTGCTTCCCCTAAGGGTCGAGCCTATTGCACACCATAACTCGCCCTAACACAATATTATTTTATATCAGCTGCACACTCAGCTGAGTTGTGTTTCCCACACCGTTCACTCGTATAATACGGAGATATGTCACTGCATTATGTGATTCATATGTGGGGCCCTTCTGATACCAGATGGCCCTTCTGATTATTTTGTAGTTGATACTGCAGATACTGACATGTTTCTTCGCATAAAGATGATGCATCTGGAGGCAGGGCACATTGTATGCATTTAATCATTGGTCTTAATGAGAATCTTCATTGGCCGCCATCATGGACACCTTTAGTTCTCAACTTTAACTTAATCTAACTAATCCTTTCACTCCTTTCACTACAGATTGTAAGGTATGTGCTATTGACTTTCATTCACATGTCACAGAACACTGATTATACTAGTAGTGCAGCTCCCTGGACCCCTGCCTTGATTACTATGGCACCCCTGTTAAAGTTGCCAAGAAGTGTCAAGTCACACCTGCATTCTGCAACAAAGACAACAAAGAGAAACAGATGGACATGGATGACAAAGGGGCCCCACAAACATCTCCAGCTCTATCAGATGTGAACATGCCTGTGGAGCTACCAGTGTCATTCAAACTGGCATTGGAACTTGCATTTTCAATGCTCTCATTTGTTCTCTGCAATCTGACATGGAAGGCCTCACCTTTTGCTCATTCAACTCTCAACCCTTATCTCTCAGTCATGCTCACCTTCTTGGCTACTGTCACAAAACACACAGAGATACTTTTCATCATGGAGTGTTTAATATCTTGGCATGATCTTGTGCAGTTTTTTGCCACCATTCCCCACGATATCTTCACCATGCAGGGATTGGATATCCCAACTGCTGGCAGTGGGTGGTGGGCAATGCTGATGAGTGGTTGTGCCCCACCTCTCTCTGAGGATTAGTGCTTTTGTGGGATGGAGTGGATCAGTTGAAAAGTCTTTGAGCGTGGATACTGGAAGAGTGGAGAGGAGAGATGGATGTCAATGGAGGTGGAGATCCTGGATGTGGAAGAAGGCAGTCAACTCACCAATGAGATTATCAAAGAGGATGGCCACTTGTGGGATCACTGCATGGACAATTTGATTCTCAAAGCCACAATCTGGCAAGATGAGCATGGGGTGGACTGCTCTGCACTATTAAAGAATATGCCACCTGTGTGAGATGATGCCAATGCCATCATGGTGGTGTTACTGTCTCTAGATCATTTCTGTAAGTCCCTTAACTTTTTGATGTCACCCACAATGGCTCATTTTATGCAGTCCATTTGAAAGTGTGTTCACACCAACTTGCAGCAGCTGGTGAGAAAGATCTTGCTGCTATACTTGCATCTGGAATGTAATGCATGCTTGTAGCCTCATGACATTGATGTCATATGTTTCCTAATATTGAGTGCACCTCTTAAGTGCAGCAGAATGTCTATCAGCAGCAGTGTAGAGACTCGATCCTGCGTAGCCTCACAAAGGCATATTTTACGAGTCATGACAAACTTACTTGCAGTGTACATGCAAGGCGACGCACGCATGATAGAGGCAACGTGAACGCGACACTGGCACGACCAATGCGACACTGGCGCGACCAATGCAACACTGGCGCAACATAGGCGACACTGGCACGATGCATGTGCGCTTTCCCGCGCCTAAGCGCCCTAAGGCACCTGACCTCTGAGTGTCTATTCCCATGTCCAACCAAGTCCCCAGGTACGCATTTCCTCTTTTATCATTTATTTTACTATCATACCATGATTATTTCAACATGGACCCTTACTTACATCACCCTAGCGCTACCTATTCGGTTCCGCGCCCTGGGAGCGCACTTAGATATGTTTTTACTTAGACATATGTAACTTACTTTTTACCTTTTACCTACACCATACCTGGAGACTTTACCTTGACCAGTATCTATCTACCATCCAACTATGAAACTATAGATTTGAATCTCGCCTGTCTATTCAAGTTGTGCATACCGTCTACTCTCTCGCACTTTGCGCGCCTATAGCGCCTCGTTTCCCGCGCCTGTCGCCTCGTTCACGCGCCTATAGTGCCTCGTTCTTGCGCCTCGCACGTAGCCCAGAGTTGATAAAACTCGTGGATACTGCTCACCTTGCTTCCCCTAAGGGTCGAGCCTATTGCACACCATAACTTGCCCTAACACAATATTATTTTATATCAGCTGCCCACTCAGCTGAGTTGTGTTTCCCACAGCGGTTAGGCCAGAGTTCCTTGTGGTAGGCTATCCTACTCTTGTACTAGATCCTGATGATATCCCATCAACTAGGAGCTCAAAACATAATATTTTAGCCTATGATTTAGACATCACATGCTGATTATTACTTTGCAGTGTTGATTTCATTTGTTGTATTATCAAAGGTCACCTCCAGGCTATCATGCCTTCCTTCATAACTGATAGTCAGAGCATAGGCACATTTTTCTTGGCACTGCTGATACATTACTACAACTTCAGTTGCATCAAGCACGAGGCACAATAATTTACCTTATATACAGCACTGTCATGCTGACCATTTTCTCATCTCCTTGTATCTATTTAGCACCTGGACCATGTCTTATTTCTCTCAAAACACATCTGACTTGGACAATGAATGGGACATGAAGCCTATTATTGAATCTGTTGCAATTCTGGGGCCAAATGCCTTGAAGGGAGACTTCATGGATGTAAGTTTTAGATGTTAAGACTACTCAATTTACATATCTGAATCTAACTTTACTCCTACTCTAGGCACTCAAGGTGCTGCAAATCCAGGTTCAGAAGCTCATTGAGAAAAATCACACTCTTTGTGAGGAGAACAAGGTTCTTGTTGCTGAGAAGCCTAAATGCAAACATCGCACAGAAGCTCCCAATGAACTCCTGGTCCATGAGCAAACAATAACACTTTATGCCCATAAATATGGCATGACTGTTGAAATGTTCCCTAACACTGACCTTTTCAGCGAACAATGTTCTGAGAATCCAACTCCATTCAATAGCTGAGACTGGTACTTGATGGCAATGACCCAGGAATCAGCATTTTTAGACAAACTATTTCAGTACTTTCCTGATTGTTTACATGGTGTCATGGAAAGTTTGTACTTCAGCAATCTCATATGCATTACATGTTTCAATACTAATTGTTGAACTAACAATCATCCTCCAGGTAATGAAGTCCATTTCTGAAGCTCGCTCATCAGAAATCAACAAACTGCATAGCATTGCAGGCAATATATTTGACCTTCCAGGAGTATACTTCAGCAATACCCAGTACCACAGAGCCAATGTCGCAGAAATACAGAAAATGCTTGGAGTGTCAGTGGTGAATCCAAAGTACAAGACATTTCCACCAGTTCTGTTCCTTGGAATGCAAGACAACCCTACCTTGAAGACTGTGTTTGGAAACTGGGAACTTTTGGCTAAGGTATGTGTGTTTTTTGGTCAATGAGCATGTTATTGTGACATTGATATATCTCTGAATAGATTCTGAAGGCTGCACTTCACAGTGTTACTTTGCTTCACCAAGAGACCACTGGTGGACCAAAGACCAATGCCCAGAAGTGGAACCTTGCACATGTTATGCCAGGATCTATTGCATGGACTGCCATCATTGTAAGTTATTATCCATGCTATGTTGAATGTTCTCACTCAGTTGATACTATTGCAGGCAATCTTTTTGCTGTTGCCCAATACTGAATTTCAGAAGTCAGGCACAGGAAAGTCCTTCAGCATCAACTACAAGGACCTTTTCTTTCACTACAAGAAACTCTTGCTCACTAAGTGGGACAGCTGCTGCATCCAGACCATTATGCAAAACATCAACTGAGAAGTTTTTGGCTCTGCAAAATCTTCTACTTCTGCAGCCACTCAAGAAGATCACTCTAGCAAAGTTATTTGCACAATGAATGCACTCAATATTGATCACAACAACAAGTCAGACATATCTGAACCTACTCCAATGTCTTCTGCAGTCCAGAGTACTACTGCCTTTCAGTCCAACATTGTTGAGGTGGCACAGCCTCCTGCTGCTCTCAGCACTGTTTCATCACTTAGTACCACCTCCACTCTCAGTGCTACTTTCTGAGCTACTGTTCAGGGTGATACAGCAGTTCTAGAGCTACTAATACAATTGTAGTACAGGATGCAGATGTGGAACAGCCAACAGCTCAAGAGAGAGGGAGAGGAAGAGCTAGGACAAAGAAGCCTGCAGCTACAGGTGTTTGACCAGTGCTCATGCTGCTTAGGATACTATTAGTAGATATACTAGTCTTATTTCATTTCATTTGTAATGTTACTTCTAGCATTGATTCACCTTTTGCATGTACCAAGTCTTATTAGTGCTACTTGATATTGCCTTATAGTAGCCAAAAACAATGGTTCAAATACAATCAAGTTACCCTATATACAAAGATCCTTTAGCCTAATGGTTTTGTTGCAGTAAGTCCCAAGTATCATGTGACCTTAATCTTAAGCTAATAACTACTGCACAGTCAAGCATTCAAAACCTGCCAAGTACAGACTATATAATAGATAAGGCAAGCATTAATACAAACCTGATAAGATAACTAACTAATAAGCATAGGGCAATAGAAACCAAAAGATAAGATAGCAACATAGCAAATAGAAAAAGGGGCTTGCAAGATAAGGTCCAAAATTCCAAGAACAGGAGCATCATTACAACTGATTGCTGTACAAATAGTCCATTATAATGACCAATATTGATTTAAGCCCATTTCAATTACCATTACAATTGGTATTGCAACTGTCATTGCAATGCCCATTACAAGATGCACTCTATTATTAAAATGTATTTCAAGTAGCAGTTTGTATTTGAAAATTTCAATGCTTTGTAATGCATTGAAAGCTAGATTAGGAATTTCTGACATGAAGATGGAGCTGGGATCCCACATGTTGAGTGGTTTGGTAGAGAGGCAACATTTGATGCCCTTATTCTTGACCTCCTTGGGCCATCTTTACATGATCTCTTTCTTGTGGACAATTAAAAATTCACCCTTCATACTATCCTAAATATTGGAGACCAACCAGCAAGCTGGTTTATGGCAGGCCCCAGCATTGGCAGATGCTAATTTATTTCCCAGCTCTCATCTCTGGAGCACATCCATTCACACAACTATGTTCATGGCAATATCAAACCACAAAATCCTCTTGTTGGTTAAGGTGATTTGCAGCAAACTGTTTTTATTGTTGATTTTGGTATTGCCAAGGAGTACTGGAATACTGCTACCCAAGCCCACATGCCATTTTGCCATGGTGGACATCTTACTGGCACTCCTGCATTTATATCAATTAATAACCACCTGAGGGTTGTTCCTGGTCGTCATGATCTTATATTCTCAGAAGATCCTGATTATGACTATCTTCAATTATTGCTCCACCAAGCTCATGTCACAGTATCTGCACTAGTCATGCACTCACTAGATTTCAGTCAGCCTGTTCCTCTCATCACACATCCCCCTATATCTCTAAAATATCACTCAGTGGGCCAGGAGGTGTCTTCATGTTGACCAAAAACAATGCCTCTCCACAGATCAACTCATTACATATATGTGAGCAGTTTGCATTAATTCTTTACACACTTGCTAACTCAAGCCTTCAAGTCTGTGCCCACACAATGGTCACTCCATGCCTGTAATTGCTGTCAAGACACCACATTAAAAAAGATGTAGTTTTGCACTATACCATTCAATCTTTCACTCTTTTGGTACCCATAACTGGAGTAAATGTTTTATATAGATCTGAGTTTGTGTATATATATCATTTATCATCATGTTGCATAGGGATTGGGGTGAGAATGGTGAAAATGCGGCTCTACAGAGGCTGTAGGCTATACTACAGCCTGCAGATACTGACTTTTGAAAAGTCACATGATCACTTTTTTGTGTTTGCTGAAAGAGCCTACCAGCAAACCAAGAACTTTGACCACCTGTCATTTCATATCTTATGACAGGCAGAACAGAAAAGCTTTCCAAAATGCAGACACACAAAGTGACCCCATGTCAAGTGATGCAGGTATGGTCTTTCTCATTTAGCAAGCTCCTAGTGGCTAATTCATACAATCAATATGTACAATATTTTAGGGTTGAAAAATTGTCCTTGAGGCTCTACTGCATATTATATTGCTGATTGGTGGCTGCTGGCAGGAGACATGATTATGTTGTGGGTAACACAAACTCAGCTGAGTATGCAGCTGATATAAAATATAATATGTGTTAGGTTGAGGTATGGTGTGTAATAGGCTCAACCCTTAGGAGAAGCAAAGTGAGCAGTATTCATGAGTTCTATCAACTCTGGGTAATGCACAAGGCATGAGAACAAGGCACTATAGGCACATGAATGAGGTGATAGGCATGAGAAATGGGGTGCTATAGGGGCACTGTAGAGACTTGATCCTACATAGCCTTACAAAGGCACTTTTTACAAGTCATGACAAACTTACCTGCAGTGTGCATGTAAGGTAATACATGTGTGATAGAGGCGACACTTGCATAACATAGGCAACACTAGTGCAATGTGTGCACACTTTCCCATGCCTAAGTGCCCTAAAGTGCCTGACCTCCTAGAGTCTATTCCCATGTCCAACCAAGTTCCTAGGTACACATTTCCCCTTTTATTATTTATTTATTATTATACCATGATTATTTCAACATGGACCCTTATTTTACATCATCCTAGCACTACCTATTTGGTTCCATGCCCTGGGAGTGCACTTACATATGTTTTTACTTAGACATATGTGGTTTTTACTTTTTACTTTACTTTTACACTTACTACCACTACCATTACACTTCATTACCAAGCACAGTGTGTTTGCCCATATGTTAATTCAGAACCCTCATGTGGAGAGTACTTATTTCTTGTAGGCAAAAGTTACTGACCACCATTGCCTATTATGCCTTCACCAAAAGAATCCACAAAAGATGAGTCATTCAATGACTTTGCATCACTTGATGCATCTAGAGGTAATTTACTGGGAGCATACCATAATATACCCAAGCAAAGTCAAAAAACCAAGAGTAAAGCTCTTCCAGATTTAGTAAGATTGCACAAGTCACATTATCATCCAAGCTCTATAGTGTGATTACCATGAAGCAAGAGTCGCCTATCAAAATAGAAGCCATTGAGATGCCCTGCACACCCAACTCCATCCCAGGAGGGCAAGCACTTGCTAACATACCCATTGCATACATACCACAACTAACACACCCCATTGCCAAACCTCTACCAACTATCCCCATACAACAACTGGCACTTATCATGTCTACCACTCCCTTCTGCATGCCCATGTGTAGTTCAACCATGCACCTAAGTTTAATGGCACTACAGCCAATCTCATCAACTTCATTGACACATATGAGAATGATGCCAGTCAGGCAGGTCTTCTAGGCAATGACTGCATCAAATAGATCCTGCATTATCTCAAACCAGATAACAAGGAGCTTTGGACAGGGTTTCCAGAGGTGTAGCTTAGTGACTATGACACATTCATTGCAGAAGTAAAGGTAATATATTCTAGTGTAGAGACTTGTGCCTCTACAGGCACTTTCCATCAGCTTCTCACATATCTCCTACACCATCTGGCTCTAGTCCACAGGACAAGTCTTGCACATACTATCTTACCTTACAGGTTTCACACTCTAGCACTCGCACAATCATGTATCATGTGCAAACCTCAGGATTGCTCTTATTGTTTGTCTGCATGTCCTATCCATGTCTATAGAGGTCCATTGGTGTGTTTCCCATGTTATTTCCTCTTATCTGACATATCCCCAAAGTTGTTACAATAACATTGGTCCACTATCATTTTCTCTTACTCTTGGACTTATGGCTGCATTGTCTTGTAGTTATATCTCTGTCTCAGCATTTCTCATCTATGACATCATACTTTCTAGAACATTCTATCCTCTTATCTGTGACATCATTGTACTATATTTGCTATCACTTACGTGTCCTTTCTTGATTTCCTTTCATAGCAAGTCTTATCTCTTACAAGCCTGCCCTTAATTTCTTTCTCATTCACTATATATACTTCCCATGTAACATCTTAGTTCTGCACTTTAATCTACTTGGTTTAACCTGAAACCTGATCCCTTCTCTTGGGCTTCACAACCCTTAAGTCTGATACTTGACTTCTACCTTAGAGCACTCCTCTCTGGTAGTCTGAACTCAAGTCATTGAATCTCTCTTATTTGAGAGTAGAACCCTCATGATGACTTGATCACTCTCTTTTGAGCTCTCATCATTTAATCTATCCAAGTCATAACAGAAGTCCTACATGCCTCATGCAGTACCAAGCTGCTATTACATATTAAATACCTATATATATCTTACTCACTTCACTTCACTGGACCTGTGTGCCTACTGCTGCTTATTATTTTCATATATACTAGAGTCCATATTCATGTACTAGATCATTTTTACACCTCAACACACAACCTGTATCTAGTCAACTGAGACTTAGATTCTGTTCTTCCTCCTGCAACTCACAGTCTGAGTTTTGTATATTTTGCATTTTGCATTTTGCATTTTGCATCCACCTCATCTTATCACTAGCCAGTTCATCTGGAGTGATCCTATATCATCCTCATCTTGTTAGCAGTAGCCCCACACTTGCATGATACTCATGTATGTCTGCATTTTCGCGTTTTGCACCTATTCCTTCTTGCACTCTGCATTTCTGTGTCTGATTTCCTTCCATTCTTAGTGTTCCTCTCATACTTGAGAGGTTTTTCTTTTCTCAGTAGCTGTCCTTGGGTTGAGCATAGCTTGCATTCAGGAGTTGCTGTAGTATTTTTGTTTTCTTCTTCCTTTCCCCACAGTTCAAATTCCTCTTCTTCACCAGCTGCAAAGGTGATTGTCACTACACAGTTGTGGATCTGCAAGCAGTCACATGCAAGTATGCTGCACTACTCATGCCTTCACAAGAAGAACTGGGCACATACAGTGGCTCAAAAAAGTGTCTCAATGTTTATGTGTTTTCATGTAATTGCTTGATTGTGGGTCAGGGTATGGGAATATGACTATGCTATAGGGAAGTGTCAGAATGCTCTGCTTCTTGGCAATGTTATTGGTCTGTATAGCGTGGGAATCTGACATGACCATGTGATGATATTGACATTTTGATTTGATGACTCATTGAGATACTTTTTTGACTTTGAATTTGACCAATGCAATCTCTACAATTCTAGTACTTTGTGTGACTTCCTTGTGTTCCAATCACTCCTACCACTCTTCTAGACATATTCTCTATCAATTTAGGGTGTATCTCCTTGGTAATCTTATCACACTCCATTGTAACACTGTCCCATAGCTAAAATAGTCCCTATAGTAGATTTTTATACACTACAAGCAATTTCTTGAGTGATACCCAGGGTTAATGTCTTGGATATATGCTGGACATGATAGAATAATAATATCATGGTCTTAAAGCTATTGGTGACCAAATTTAGAGATATGTGTAGGGTGATTATCTTATCACAAAATAGTATCTTCTGTATTAACCTGTGACTCCTACTTGCTTCTTAGCAGACACTTCTGTCAAATGAAGGTTTACTACTCTACTATGACCCTCCCCTCTGCTTATAGACAATCCCCACCCTATTTTATCCCATATAGCCTCCTACCATCAAGTTTTCACCTTCAAACTTATGTGTTTGTTTGACTTCTCTTTATCTTAATGATTCTCCTACCTTGTTCAATACAGATACCTGGCCATCTGATCTCATCCTATATATTTTAGTCTTATTTGATAGTAATAACTATCTTTCAGACATCAGCAGCCTACTAGTATGTGTGCTTTAAAACAGCAACTGATTTTTCTTTCTATAGGTCAGAGATAGAAGGGTTGTTTTCTTGGTTACAGCTTTAAGATTAGTGGTCTTGAGAGTCTTACTGACTATGTGAGTGGAGATGGTTATAAAGATGGTGAAAATAATCAATTTGGTGGCCTTGGTAGCATTATCAGCCTGCACAATTAAAATATAGTCATCAAGAGATCTTGAGTCATATAGAGCAATCTTCCAAGTTGGCTATCAAATAACTTGAAGACCATAATATTATTATTCTATCATGTCTAGCACATATCCAAGACATTAACCCTATTGAATATCCCTGGGTATCACTCAAGAAATTGCTTATAGCATATTAAAATACACTATAGGGGCTATTTTAGCTATGGGACAGTGTTACAATGGAGTGTGATAAGATTACCAAGGAGATACACCCTAAATTGATAGAGAATATGTCTAGAAGAGTGGTAGGAGTGATTGGAACACAAGGAAGTCACACAAAGTACTAGAATTGTAGAGATTGCATTGGTCAAATTCAAAGTCAAAAAAGTATCTCAATGAGTCATCAAATCAAAATGTCAATATCTTTGCACAGTAATGTCGGATTCCCATGCTATAGGGACCAATAACATTGCCAAGAAGCAGAGCAGTCCAACACCTCCCTATAGCTTAGTCATATTCCCATAC
>QLOO01001230.1:0-13885 GCA_003313855.1 Suillus sp. MG131 | reverse complement strand
CCCTTCTCTTGGGCCTTTCAACCCTTGAGTCTGATATCTTGACTTCTACCTTAGAGCACTCCTCTTCAGTAGTCTGAACTCAAGAACCTTGAACCTCTCTTGTTTGAGAGTAGAACCCGCTTGACGACTGAAGGCTCTCTTTTGAGCTTCGTCAAGAGATCCATCCAAGTCGTAACATGAAGCTATGTACAAAGCATGTGGAATATAATTCTAAAGTGTCTCGGATCATAATAGAATGTGGACGGAAATGAAAAGGCAGGGCGGATCAGTAATCAGACAGGATACAAGTATAACCGAAGTCCAGATGATAGGGGTAATTACTAGAAAGGAAACAGGTCAAAGGAAATGTCCGAAATGAATCAAGTCCTAAATCTGAGATCCAGATCCGGAGATTTCCAGAATATGACAAGGACATGATTTTGATACCCTTCACAGATAAATCATGGGACTTTGATGTCTACTATTGCAATCTTTGGGAGTGGGCTACTGACCTCCTCCGTGATCCTCATCTGTTTCCTTATTTTCATTTTGATGCCCAGCACTTGTTGAAGTTCAATGGCCAGTCTTTCAAATGATTTGTAGATGAGCCCTTTACTGCTCAAGATTTTTGAGATGCTCAAGTATGTACCACTCATATATGTTGTACGGTAATCTTGATGGAATCAATGTAATTCATAGTTGCAGCTGCCACATAGTGCCAAGCCCCTTGCCTTCATATTGTATGCTGACAAAACGAAACTATCTAGTTTTGGAACTGCAAAAGGCTATCCTGTCATTGCATGATTAGTGAACTTACCCACCCACATTTGCAACAGTCAAGGAATGGGTGGCAGTTATATTGTTGGGTGGCTTCCTGTGGTATTACAATATGTATGTTATGTGCATTACTTTGTACTGATTCTATTCATAGGTGAAGGAAGATAAAGCCCATGCTGGCAAGCTGGCATGGGCTAACTTCAAGGCTACAGTATGGCACAAGTCCTTTGAAAGGATACTGTCTTTGCTCGCTGCAAAATCAAAAACCAGTCAATGGTTAGAGTGTCTAGATATTGTTCAGTGCTGGTTTTTCCCACTAATACTCATTTTATCTTCCAATTTTGAGGAACAGTGAGCTTTGAACTTTTGGACTGACATTTTGCTCACTTACCATGTTTTAAGGTTGACAATGGTGCTTACTTGTGGTGTAAGGGCCTTATGGCCATGCCCAGTCTGTCTTGTTCCCCATGATAAACTTTCTGATATGTTGCACTGCTATCCACATTGCACATCTTGTGACTTGCAGGCTATCCTAGCAACCATGTGAGAAGAGGAGCACAGAAGAGAGGGAGGAGGTATTAAAAGAATATGGACTTCGTGATGTCCTGGTGAGCTTATCTTTACTCTTGTGCTACATGTTTTAATGTTGTCTTAGAATTCATTTTCAACAGTGTCCTCTACAGATGTATATCATGCATTGTCTTGGGACAGATTGCACTTTCACTCTGGTGGTCTATGGTCTAATCACTTATGGGTCGAGCTTCAGAAGTATATAAATGGTCTCAGATGAGAGAAAATGTCTCAAGTAGACAAGAGGTAAGTCATTTATAATTCATTTTGACTTGAACTGACATGAATTTACACAGCTATCAAGCATTTCCCCACTGGTGAGACCAGAAACATCCAAACCAGGTCATGAATATCTTGCTTACTGACAACTCCACACATGAAGACATTTCAAAGGTTCTTAATTTTTTTTGCTCTACCTCGCATCTACTAAAATATCACTACTAGATGATAGTATATGCAACCCACAATATATTGACAGAGGCAGACTGTCCTCTCAGTTACCTGCTCCTTCATTGTGTCTGACTTTACCTTGAACTCAATATGTATGCCTTGCTCAAAGTTCACACAACGGAGACTATTAGCAGTGGCTGACACACACACCTTGCATTAGTGGCTCTTTTGTGGGTATGTCTCATATACTATTTACTGCTTCCAATAGGTAACTAATTCCTATTAGCAATACATCAACAAAACAGTTGAGAGTGACAAGAACTGGAATTTTCTGAAGTTGCATATGGGCTTGCACATTTTCAATGATGTCAAGGCAAAAGGAGTGACATGAAACTATAATACCAAGCTGAATGAGAAGATGCATGGCTCATTAAAGGATTCATATTTGCTACACATGAACTTTCGTGACATAGCAGAACAGGTGTGTTTCAATTTTAAGAAAATGATTTATTATAATACCACAACTTGATTCAATTTGACAGATCCTCCATATTAATACATGGCAGGTGGCTGCAGATCATATACACTGCCACTTATTTGAATTTGACAATCATCAACACCAATTGGATGAAGAAGACTTCCTTGCCACTGTCATTGAGCACCCTGTCTCAATGAGTAACTCCTTTCATGTGAAACTTGGATCGAAGCAACCTCCACTGACCTTTGATGTGATTCAGACGGCTCATCAAGCAGACTGAGCCTTCATTAATTTCTGTGTCAAGCTCAATGATTTTCTCAATGTTTTTTTACCCTTGTTGAGCATTCCATTGTCTGAAGGCAAACATATTCATCTCCAAGGAACTGATGAGGTATGTTTGTCTCAGTTCATTTTTTGCTGTACTGACATACTATGCACAGATTACAGAGCACTGCTTTATTTGCATCAACTATGAATTGATGGTTGATTGGCATCAACATACAGACTATCTTTGTTCCAACCCCTGTTTCTTTGGTTCACCACACTTCGACTATGTCTTCATTCAGTTGACAGAGAATAAAGTCATTCTTGGCCAGCTGGCCTTCTGTTTCAAATGTCTGGTTGGGAATAACACATTTCCCCTGGCCCTTGTTCACCCTTTTGACGTTCCTACTGGTTTGCGCACTTGAAAAGACAAGGATCTCAACCTTTTTAGAGTTCGCACAAGACCACGAGTACAGGCACAGTGTTTTTCTATTAGATCATTCATATGCAGGGCCCTTCTGATACTGGATGGACCTTCTGATTATTTTGTAGTTGATACTGCAGATACTGACATGTTTCTTTGCATAAAGATGATGCATCTGGAGGCAGGGCACATTGTGTGCATTTCATCATTTGTCTTAATGAGAATCTTCATTGGCTGCCATCATGGAGACCTTTAGTTCTCAACTTTAACTTAATCTAACTAATCCTTTCACTCCTTTCACTACCAGATTGTAAGGTACATGCTATTGACTTTCATTCACATGTCACAGAACACTGATTATACTAGTAGTGCAGCTCCCTGGACCCCTGCCTCAATTACTATGGCACCCCCTGTTAAAGTTGCCAAGAAGTGTCAAGTTGTGCCCACATTCTGTGATGAAGACAATGAAGAGAAACAGATGGACATGGATGACAAAGGGGCCCCACAAACATCTCCAGCTCCATCAGATGTGAACATGCCTGTGGAGCTACCAGTGTCATTCAAACTGGCATTGGAACTTGCATTTTCGATGCTCTCGTTCATTCTCTGCAATCTGAGATGGAAGGCCTCACCTTTTGCTCATTCAACTCTCAACCCTTATCTCTCAGTCATGCTCACCTTCTTGGCTACTGTCATAAAACACACAGAGACACTTTCCATCATGGAGCGTTGTAGAGACTCACGCCTCTACAGGCACTACCCCTAGTCTCTCCCATTTTTCTGCTACACACTCCAGCTCTAGTCCACAGGACAAGTCACATGCTCCAGCGCACTCACCACGTCTGGCGTCCATTGTGCACGTGAGGTGCGCAAGTCGCGCAGCACGCTCCCACCAAGGATCCTTTGCAGTCCATTCGCCCATCCATTCCATGTCCCCACTGGTTCATTGGTGCACTCTCACATTATCTCCTTTTCATCTAATACATAAACAGCTCCATTACGCATTCATTGCGCTTCGTGCATCCCACAGGACCCTTACTTACATACCATATATCTATCTATAGCCTACTTGCTTCGCAACTTCGGTTCCACACCCTAAGTGCCAGTTGCGCCTTAGTTTATAGGAAGGATTTGAGGACTTAGAAGGGGGGGGATTTTCCGCCCATCATTTTTGTTAGTAGCAGTTGTTCCCCCAGAGACAAAGAATCTACTATTTCTCCTTGCCTCAGTTGTTAGAAGCCAAGTGCAGCCACCCTCAAAATCTCCCGTCTAGTAGTCCGATCACGCAGGCCTACTCGAACATCTTTCTCTCACTTGTCGCATTTACCATCGCACCTTACCCTTGGAGCGCGCATGCCGCCTTTTGTTTTTGCCCATCACACGCTCCGCACATGCCTTCACATTCAGCACTCGCAGCATCGCGCTCCAGCGTGCCCCAAGTATTCCATTGGTAGTAGAAGCATCCCTCATTCAGAGGAGTCCTTTTCTCAGTAGCTGTCCTTTGGGTCGAATTATTACTCGTGCCCAGGATCTATTGTAGAGTGGAGCATTTGACCTTTTCTCTTGCAGTTTAGATTCCTCATCTTCAGCGTTCAATACCTTGGCATGATCTTGTGCAGTTTTTTGCCACTATTTCCTGCGATATCTTCACCACACAGGGATTGGATATCCCAACTGCTGGCAGTAAGTGGTGGGCGATGCTGACGAGTGGTAATGCCCACCTCTCTCTGAGGACTGATGCCTTCGTGGGATGGAGTGGATCAGTCAAAAAGTCTTTGAGCATGGATACTGGAAGAGTGGAGAGGAGAGATGGATGTCAATGGAGGTGGAGATCCTGGATGTGGAAGAAGGTGGTCAACTCACCAATGAGATTATCAAAGAGGATGGCCACTTGTGGGATCACTGCATGGATGATTTGATTCTCAAAGCTGCAATCTGGCAAGATGAGCATGGAGTGGACCACTCTGCACTATTAAAGAATATGCCACCTGTATGAGATGATGCCAATGCCATCAAGGTGGTGTTACTGTCTCTAGATCATCTCTGTAAGTCCCTTAACTTTTTGATGTCACCCACAACGGCTCATTTTATGCAGTCCATTTGAAAGCATGTTCACACCAGCTTGCAGCAGCTGGTGAGAAAGATCTTGCTGCTATACTCACATCTGGAATGTAATGCATGCTTGTAGCCTCATGACATTGATGTCATATGTTTCCTAATATTGAGTGTGCCTCTTAAGCATGGCAGAATGTCTATCAGCAGTGGTTAGGCCAGAGTTCCTCATGGCAGGCTATCCTACTCTTGTACTAGATCCTGATGATACCCTGTCAACTAGGAGCTCAAAATGCAATATTCCAGCCTATGATTTAGACATCACATGCTGATTATTACTTTGCAGTGTTGATTTCATTTGTTGTATTATCAAAGGTCACCTCCAGGCTATCACACCTTCCTTCGTAACCAATAGTCAGAGTGTATGCATGTTTTTATTGGCACTGCTGATACATTACTACAACTTCAGTTGCATCAAGCACAAGGCACAATAATTTACCTTATATACAGCACTGTCATGCTGACCGTTTTCTCATCTCCTTGTATCTATTTAGCACCTGGACCATGTCTTATTTCTCTCAAAACACATCTGACTTGGACAATGAATGGGATGCAGAGCCTATCATTGAATCTGTTGCAATTCTGGGGCCAAATGCCTCGAAGGGAGACTTCATGGACATAAGTTTTAGATGTTAAGACTACTCAATTTACATATCTGAATCTAACTCTACTCTTACTCTAGGCACTCAAGGTGCTGCAAATCCAGGTTCAGAAGCTCATTGAGGAAAATCACACTCTTTGCGAGGAGAACAAGGTTCTTGTTGCTGAGAAGCCTAAACACAAATGTCCTGACAAACTCCTGGCCCACAAGCAAACAATAATGCTTTATGCCCATAAATATGGCATGACTGTTGAAATGTTCCCTAACACTGACCTTTTCAGCAAACAATGTCCTGAGAATCCAACCCCATTCAACAGCCAAGACCAGTACTTGACGGCAATGACCTAAGAATCAGCATTTTTAGACAAACTATTTCAGCACTTTCCTGATCGTTTACATGGCATTATGGAAAGTTTGTACTTCAGCAATCTCATATGTATTACATGTTTCAATACTAATTGTTGAACTAACAATCATCCTTCAGGTAATGAAGTCCATTTCTGAGGCTCACTCATTGGAAATCAACAAACTGCATAGCATTGCAGGCAATATATTTGACCTTCCAGGAGTATACTTCAGCAATACCCAGTACTGCAGAGCTGATGTTGCAGAAATACAGAAAATGCTTGGAGTGTTAGCGGCAAATCCAAAGTACAAGACATTTCCACCAGTCCTGTTCCTTGGAATGCAAGAGGACCCTACCTTGAAGACTGTGTTTGGAAACTGGGAACTTTTGGCTAAGGTATGTGTGTTTTTTGGTCAATGAGCATGTTATTATGACATTGATATCTCTGAATAGATTCTGAAGGCTGCACTTTGTGGTGTTACTTTGCTTCACCAAGAGACCACTGGTGGACCAAAGACCAATGCCCAGAAGTGGAACCTTGCACACGTTATGCCAGGATCTATTGTGTGGGCTGCCATCATTGTAAGTTATTATCTATGCTATGTCGAATGTTCTCACTCAGTTGATACTATTGCAGGCAATCTTTTTGCTGTCACCCAATACTGAATTTCAGAAAACAGGCACAGGAAAGTCCTCTGGCATCAACTACAAGGACCTTTTCTTTCACTACAAGAAACTCTTGCTCACCAAGTGGGACAGCTGCCGCATCCAGACCATTGTGCAAAACATCAACTGAGAAGTTTTTGACTCTGCAAAATCTTCTACTTCTGCAGCCACTCAAGAAGATCACTCTAGCAAAGTTATTTACATAATGAACACACTCAATATTGATCATGACAATGAGTCAGACATATCTGAACCTACTCCAATGCCTTCTGCAGTCCAGAGTACTACTATCCTTCAGTCTGACATTGTCAAGGTGGCACAGCCTTCTGCCACTCTCAGCACTGTTTCATCACTTAGTACCACCTCCACTCTCAGTGCTACTTTCTGAGCTACTGTTCAGGATGATGCAGCAGTTCCAGCAGCTACTAATACAGTTGTAGTACAGGATGCAGATGTGGAACAGCCAACAGCTTGAGGGAGAGGGAGAGGAAGGGCTAGGGCAAAGAAACCTGCAGCTACAGGTGTTCGATGCAGTGCTCATGCTGCTTAGGATACTATTAGTAGATATACTAGTCTTATTTCATTTCATTTGTAATGTTACTTCTAGCATTGATTCACCTTTCATATGCACCAAGTCTTATTAGTGCTACTTGATATTGCCTTATAGTAGCCAAAAATGATGGTTCAAATACAATCAAGTTACCCTATATACAAAGACCCTTTAGTCTAATGGTTTTGTTGCAGTAAGTCCCAAGTATCATGTGACCTTAAGCTTAAGCTAATAACTACTACACAGTCAAGCGTTCAAAACCTGCCAAGTACAGACTATATAATAGATAAGGCAAGCATTAATACAAACCCAATAAGATAACTAACTAATAAGCATAGGGCAATAGAAACCAAAAGATAAGATAGCAATGTAGCAAATAGAAAAAGGGGCTTGCAAGATAAGGTCCAAAATTCCAAGAACAGGGGCATCATTACAACCAATTGCTGTACAAATAGTCCATTACAATGACCAATATTGATTTAAACCCATTTCAATTACCATTACAATTGGTATTGCAACTGTCAATGCAATGCCCATTACAAGACACACTCTATTATTAAAATGTATTTCAAGCAGCAGTTTGTATTTAAAAATTTCAATGCTTTGTAATGCATTGAAAGCTAGATTAGGAATTTCTGACATTGAAGGTGGAGCTGGGATCCCACATGTTGAGTGGTTTGGCAGAGAGGCAACATTTGATGCCCTTATTCTTGACCTCCTTGGGTCATCTTTACATGATCTCTTCCTTGTGGACAATTAAAAATTCACCCTTCATACTATCCTGAATATTGGAGACCAACTAGTAAGTTGGTTTATGGTGGGTCCTGGCATTGGCAGATGCTAATTTATTTCCCAGCTCTCATCTCTGGAGTACATCCATTCACACAACTATGTTCATGGTAATATCAAACCACAAAATACTCTTGTTGGTTAAGGTGATTTGCAGCAAACTGTTTTTATTGTTGATTTTGGTATTGCCAAGGAGTACTGGAATACTGCTGCCCAAGCCCACATGCCATTTTGCCATGGTGGACATCTTACTGGCACTCCTGCATTTACATCAATTGATAACCACCTGAGGGTTGTTCCTGGTTGTCATGATCTTATATTCTCAAAAGATCCTGATTATGACTATCTTCAATTATTGCTCCACCAAGCTCATGTCACAGTACCTGCACTAGTCATGCACTCACTAGATTTCAGTCAGCCTGTTCCTCTCATCACACATCCCCCTACATCTCCAAAAGATCACTCAGTGGGCCAGAAGGTGTCTTCATGTTGACCAAAAACAATGTCTCTCCACAGATCAACTCATTACATATATGTGAGCAGTTTGCATTAATTCTTCACACACTTGCTAACTCAAGCCTTCAAGTCTGTGCCCATACAATGGTCACCCCATGCCTGTAATTGCTATCAAGACACCACATCAAAAAAGATGTAGTTTTGCACTATACCATTCAATCTTTCACTCTTTTGGTACCCATAACTGGAGCAAATGTTTTATGTAGATCTGAGTTTGTGTATGTATGTCATTTATCATCATGTTGCATAGGGATTGGGGTGAAAATGGTGAAAATGTGGCTCTACAGAGGCTGTAGGCTATACTACAGCCTGCAGCCTACAGGTACTGACTTTTGAAAAGTCACATGATCACTTTTTTGTGTTTGCTGAAAGAGCCTACCAGCAAACCAAGAACTTTGACCACCTGTCATTTTCATATCTTATGACAGGCAGAACAGAAAAGCTTTCCAAAATGCAGACACACAAAGTGACCCCATGTCAAGTGATGCAGGTATGGTCTTTCTCATTTAGCAAGCTCCTAGTGGCTAATTCATACAATCAATATTGCACAACATTTTAGGGTTGAAAAATTGTCCTTGAGGCTCTGCTGCATATTATATTGCTAATTGGTGGCTTCTGGCAGGAGACATGATTATGTTGTGGGTAACACAAACTCAGCTGAGTGTGCAGCTGATATAAAATATAATATGTGTTAGGGTGAGGTATGGTGTGTAATAGGCTCAACCCTTAGGAGAAGCAAAGTGAGCAGTATCCAGGAGTTCTATCAACTCTGGGTAATGCACAAGGCATGAGAACAAGGCGCTATAGGCACATGAATGAGGTGATAGGCATGGGAAATGGGGCACTATAGGGGCACTGTAGAGACAATCCTGCATAGCCTCACAAAGGCACTTTTTACAAGTCATGACAAACTTACCTGCAGTGTGTATGCAAGGCAATACATGTGTGATAGAGGTGACACTTGCATAACATAGGTAACACCAGTGCAATATGTGCACACTTTCCCATGCCTAAGTGTCCTAAAGTGCCTGACCTCCTAGATCTTATTCCCATGTCCAACCAAGTTCCTAGGTGCACATTTCCCCTTTTATCATTTATTATTATACCATGATTATTTCAACATGGACCCTTATTTTACATCATCCTAGCACTACCTATTTGGTTCCATGCCCTGGGAGTGCACTTACATATGTTTTTACTTTTTACTTTACTTTTACACTTACTACCACTACCATTACACTTCACTACCAAGCACCATCCAACTATGAAGCTATAAATCTTAAATTTGTCCATCCATTTGACTTGTATATGCCATCTACTCTCTTGTGCTTTGTGCACCTATAGCACTCTGTTTCCTATGCCTGTTGCCTCATTCATGCACCTTGCACATTACCTAGAGTTGATAGAACTTATGGATACTGCTCACTTTGCTTCCCCTAAGGGTCAAGCCTATTGCACACCATATCTCACCCTAACTGTTACAATAACATTGGCCTCCTATCTTTTTCTCTTCTACTCTTGGACTTACGGCTGCATTGCCTTGTAGTTATATCTCTGCTTCAGCATTTTCCCTTCTATGACATCATAGAACATTCCAGTATGTTCTATCTATTATCTCTTATCTCTGACATCATTGTACTATATTTGCTATCACTCTATTCTTGCTATCTTTTCTTGATTTCCTTTTATAGCAGTCTTATCTCTGACAAGCCTGCCCTTAACTTTGTACTTGTTCCCTATATATACCACTCATGTATTGTCCATAGTTCCTCACTTTAATCTACTTGGTTTAACCTGAAACCTGATCCTTTCTCTTGGGCTTCACAACCTTTGAGTCTGATACTTTGACTTCTACCTTAGAGCACTCCTCTTTGGTAGTCTGAACTCAAAGCCTGAACCTCTCTTATTTGAGAGTAGAAACCACTTGACAACTTGATTGCTCTCTTTTGAGCTCTCATCATTCGATCCATCCAAGTCATAACAAAAGATTAAAGTCTTGAACCCCTCCTTGGTGCTTACCAAAGCAATCCACCATACCAACTCCTTGGAGAAGAAGATTTGATTGGGAGACAGATCTGCGAGACGTCCCAACAGAACCGAATACAGAATCATCAGAAGAATCATCCGAGGACAAATTTCCAGAAGAGAAACCACCCAGAAACCTATCAGTGAACCCCAGCATCAGAATGTCTTCCAAGACTGACAAACCAGAAATGAAGGCTGGACAACCCACACACTTCAATGGAGACACCAAAGATTCAAATAGATGGATGTATTTCATATTCGCATATGTGGCTTTGAATGCCCATATCTATGACACTGACAAGAAGAAGATCATCTTGACCCTCTCCTATATGACTGAGGGTTCTGCAGCTTCTTGGGCCCAGAACTTCTACAGCACTGCTTTTGCAAAGAACCCTGCTGTATTTGGATCTTGGACAGACTTTTGGAAAGATTTTAGGTCCTCATTCCTTCCAGCAGATGAAGCAGTCACGGCCATGTCCAAGCTCAAAAGCCTCACCCAGAAAGATGACATCAGTGAATACATCACTCAATTCAAGATGCTTGCTGTCCAAGCCACTATCAAGCAAGATGTATCCCTGATCTACTTCTTTGAGAAAGGTCTTAAGAAAGGATTACACAGGCAAATCCTATGCCAAAGAAACTGTACCCTCTACCATTGACAAATGGTATGAAGCAGCAATCCAACTTGATGCCAATTGGTGAAGAGGACTTGCCCTTGACAAGGCACAGAAAAATAACCATTACCAGAAAGTCCATTGTCCTACTCATGATCCGAATGCCATGGAAGTAGACCACCTCACAGATGCTGAGCACTCTGAATATATGAGGAAAGGACAATGCTTCTGATGTGGCAAGACTGGCCATCA
This sequence comes from Suillus sp. MG131, assembly GCA_003313855.1. NCBI lineage: Eukaryota > Fungi > Basidiomycota > Agaricomycetes > Boletales > Suillaceae > Suillus > Suillus sp. MG131. The sequence continues at coordinate 2,532 of QLOO01001230.1, read as the reverse complement.
TGCCAATGATCCTGCATTTCACCTGAAGAACAAAGGAAAGAACATCCATCGACAAGTTGATGAAGAAGATGATGACAATAATGAAGAAGAGCTCCACTGCCTTGCTGAGGATTTTTAGAATGGAGGGCTGGATTGATGTCAGTACCTCTAGACCAAGTGATCAGACTTGTATGTAAAGTTGAAGAAAGAAAGGAAATGTGTATTCTGATTACCCTTCTTTCCACCCACCATCTGAAAACTGTTGAAACCACAGCAGTCATAGACTCAGGAGCCTCAGGAACCTTCATTTCAGAAGACTTCGTCAAAGAACATGGAATCAAGACCCATCGATTGAAAGAACCCTTCCATGTCAACAATGCCGATGGAACCAATTCTGGCAAAGGATGCATCACACACTATTGTGTCCTTAATGTGAAGGTAGACCAATGAACTATGATGGGAAAGTTCAATGTTCACAAACTTGGATGACATGATCTGATCCTCTTTGGGATCCCTTGGCTGAAAGCCATGAACCCAGTTATTAACTGGGCAGATGAAACTCTGGAGCTGCCTAGCACAGAGAAATCCAATAAGATCGAAAGACCCACCGATGAAGCACGCAGGAAGAATGGATTACCCATTCTATTCCCGAAGAAAGTAGAATGTAAGTGGAAGGCATCCAAACTGAAGAAACCATCTCAGGAGATGTCGGGAACATCCAAGAAAGAGACAAATGAGACAGACATCTCAGCCTCTGTTCCTCCACGAGACGAATTGGAACAAGTAATCAAGAGTTCCCTGACCCCTGAAGAAAGGACTTCCCCTTCCATTACGGAACCTTTCAAAGCAATGATCGAAGAGATCGAAGATGAAGATGCACCTGGATTACTGCCTATTCCTGACGATGATGATGAAATCTTTGACACAAAACAAGATATCTGGATCAATCAGCTTGAACAAAAAGAAAAGAATGAGAACTTTGCCCCTGCAGTTCTCAACCCAGCTGAATACGATCTTGAAGATGGAGAATTCCTAGTGGAGTATACAGATTCCAATGAATTACGAGTAATCAAGAACACCTCCATGGATACTCCTCTTACCAAAGATGGAACATCTTTTGCGGAACAAAAACCCACAGTTTCACCCCTGCCATGGCCTACCAAATACATAAAGACCAGTAACAAAGCACAGCAACTTGCTCTTGCCACCAATGCAGAGCAAAAGAAGAAGTCTTTTGAAGAACTAGTTCCTGAGTATCTTCACGACTTTGCTGATGTCTTTGCGAAAGATGGACTTAACCAATTACCTCCTGAACGGCTTGGCATTGATCATCATATTGAAATGAAACCTGGTTTTATTCCCAAGACATTGAAAATTTATACTCTCTCTGAGAAAGAACAGGAAGCAGTCAAGGCATTTATTGATGAAAATGTCCAGAAAGGATTTCACATATTACAGTGACCAATCTCCGTATTATACGGGTGAACGGACAGGCATAATATCCCGTATGATACGGGCCAGCGGACCATGGGCCCATGGTAGAAATATCCCCAACTATGATGGATGGGCCAGGGGAAATATTATTCCCAATGGAGGCAGGTGGGCCCATGTAGGGAATATGTAGAGTAGATGAATGGGCCGATGTACATGAATATTCGGTAGACGGATAGGCTGGGAGAAATATTATTTCTGATGGAGGTGGGTGGGCCCATGCAGGGAGTAGATGAGTGGGTGGATGTACATGAATATTCAGTAGGCAGATGGGCCGAGGTAGTAGGATATTATGTATATGGTGTATCAAGGTAGATGTGTATCAGATAGAGGGATATGTGAAGGGTACTTGTTATCATATTCACGGGTGGGCCGAGGGTATTATAAAATATTGTATTTGACGGGTGGGCCGAGGGTGTTGTACAGTACATTATATTGAATGGGGTGGGCCAAGGGTGGTATAAATTATAGGCAGATGGGCCCATGTGTATGAAATTGAAGACATGACGGAGCTGAGGTGGTTGTATATATCAACCAAATCAGGAGGTAATAAATCATAGTGTCCGAGTTCCCGGAGCAGCAGGTGATCTCTTGACATGGAACCCAGGGTGCTAGGCTTGTGTTGCCCTGCGAGATGCCAAGTTCTGAGTTCCAGAACCCAGGACCCAGGTCTCGACACAATTCAGTCAAGACTTTCCATGTTAAATGGCCAACCAAAGTTGAGATTCTTTGGAAGAGAGCAGGATGTGCTCTCTTGACATGGACTTTTATGACAGGTAGGTTGTCTTGCAGGACGTGGAACCTGGGGTGCGAGGCTTGTGTTGCCCTATGAGATGCCATGTTCCGAGGTCCAGGACCCAGGACCTGGGTCTTGACACAATTCATCCAAGACTTTCCATGTTAAACGGCCAACCAAAATTGAGATTCTTTGGAAGAGAGCAGAATGTGCTCTCTTGACATGGACTTTTATGGCAGGTAGGTTGTCTTGCAGGACATGGAACCTGGGGTGCGAGGCTTGTGTTGCCCTATCAGATGCCATGTTCTGAGTTCCGGGACCCAGGA
>QLOO01001224.1:0-34889 GCA_003313855.1 Suillus sp. MG131 | reverse complement strand
CAAGCTCCAATAGCCCAAGCTGGATCGCATGGGGTGTCAGTTCGAGTGTCACAACATCATATGTCTTCGATACTCGAGCGAGTACGTCATACGAGCCCGGAATAGATAGCTAGTCGGCAGCACAACATCCCGATCAACTATGGATGTGCGGTAGAAAATATCTAATTTACCTGCAGAAATCTGTCATGGGGACTCCAGGAGTAGCCAACACCATTGTGGACCATGAACCGATGACTGCCGATTTTTACATGAATAAGGATCACCTGCATCCAAATAAAACGCACCTCCTGTCCGTTGAGAGTCTAAGCCACTGGCCCGTGGGCTGTTTCGCGACCAGACCGCGCGCCTCGACTGTGGGGTGGTCCCGCCACTCCATTAGCGCAATATTGGAGCCCTGTGCATCCTTCAACATGGTGTGCCCCCCGTCCGTTACGACGCGGAAATACGTCTCGTTGCGCGGTCCGATCACCTTGCAGTTCAAAATTGTAGGGTTCAACGACGTGAACTTGAATGTGATCGCGCCCGGAAGCGCTGAGGACACAGTAGGGTAAGGGAGGGCGCCGAAGATGGACGGCGGGGGCACGCTGTTATCCCAGGTGGACTGACCGTTTCCTGCGTTCCATCCATATTGCGCTTCGAATGGGTTGCTTCCGTACATGATTGCGGACGTGAACGACGAAATGGCTGAGTGAATGAAGAAATGGATGAGCAGCCCCATGTCTTCATATATGATCCAAAGCACGAATTGCGATGCAACGGGACTTGCAATTCACATGACAAAGCTAAACGCACTGGCGAACCAGCAGGTCGCATGCAATTACTCTGCGACAAGGGAGGAGGTATGGTCAGCATATGCAAACCCGGAAGAGAAAATTCCGTGATCTGCCTGGCGGATGTAGTAGTGGCGACCGCAGGCGAGTTATGGCACACAACACAGTTACATTCGACATGGCTACGAAGGATGTGCTTGTACAGGGGTGTCGAGCATCGAGGCGCTATTACGCAGCACATACTAACTATCGTTATTGCTCGGGGGCTATTTTTGGACTGCATTTGATACGCGGTGCTGGATGTTGTAAGGGTGAGTGACGCCAACTGGCCGACGGGTGCACGCCGTAGTCGCATCGGAAAATGGACTCTTGAGAGTGGTCGGCTACTCTGTAGCAAGTGTTTTGGATGTCTCCAGTGTGTGCAGTTGAAAGTTTGAGAAATAGCATTCGTACCTAGTCGGGAAGGCCCATCAAAACATCATCGTCGGGAAGGCCACAACATATCCTAAACAAGTCTCATCCGGAGGCGTTTCATGTTGCCCAGGCTGAATGCTGAGCGTTCTGAGCTCCCGCCCATAGTGATGTTGTCCTATTGAAACCATTCGGAGTCAGAATTGGAAGGAATGATAACCCTACCAGTTAATTTGCTGTTTGAATAATAAATGAGTAAACTGTCAGAGTTAGTGTTTCACATTAGATAAAGGCCGAGCTTCGCCGGCAGCCGCAACCTATGTAGACGCGGCGGCCTACAGGTACGGGGAAGGTATAGAAATTGGACATCATCATCAGGAAAACGTAATTCATTACAGAGAGCGCTCTGTAGCATTCTGTAACACAATCCAACCCGCTGATCATCAGCGATATCCTTTGGAAAGTAGCGATCGAGAAAAGCTGCGGAAAAATTGCTGTCGGGCAATATGCTACATGATGTGTGATAAGAATGAGCACAAGTCCTGACAGATGATTTAGATGACCCCCAGAAAGCACAACTTACCACAGTAGTCGGAGCAGAAAGGTTGAAGGGCACCACCAAGTTTGGGAAGCATGTAGAGCAAGCGTTTCTCACTGGTGCCAAGCCGTTGGAAGACATCAATTTTCAAAGTGCGCACGCACGTTTTCGAGTTATTGTTGGGCAGACATTGCCAAGCTGAACACCACGTCACGAGTCTCACGACTGGGACGACCCTTTGGCATGTAATACTCGTGAAACTCACTCGCATGCAGAGATAAAGAACAACTCGACGTGGACAAGTAGGGCAGTATCAGACTGAGACGGATTCCTGAACGATTCACCGTTCATTTGGTACAAACAAGCGAAAGGGAACGATACTAAAAACATAGACATGCAATGATGTACAACAATGTTGATGCACTTTCATACAGCCAACCAATACAACCATGTGTACCGCTTAAAGAAATAATGGGACACCGTACTACGTGGCATACCTGCAATAAATAGATGAGATGAGGTGGTACTGGATATTGTCAATACGCACTTCCTTGTCCACTCCCGAGCTGTTGCTTCGTAGCGGGTACGATCAGTCTTGTACAGATGGGCGATATCGTGTACCAAAGGATCATCGGGATTGGGGTCCGTCAACATCGAACAAATCGAGAGCAACACTGCATGAAGCGCAATATAGAGCAGAAGAATGTAGATGTAGCATACTTGCACACCTTTCGAAATGGTCAACGCTGGCGACCACTGATCCCTCAAAATATCCAGGCAGATGGATCCATTGGCATTGATGTTAGGATGGTAGATCTTCGTCCTAAAGCTGACTTTGGGTGGCTTGAAGGGGTAATCGGTTGGGAACGTGATTGTAAGGAAGAAGACCCCGCCCGAATACGGTGAGTCGGTCTATCACAATGCCGGAAGCGCTCAATCAGCATGGAACCAAGATCAAGAGCAAGACGACATACAGGACCCATGATTGTTGCTTGCCATGAGAACATGTTGTCGCCTACAGGACCTGCGCTGCAGGATGAGGGTGGGTCACGTCCGAGGTCGATCAATTCCTGTGCGCCACATGTCAGAATTGAGCGCGAGCATCGCCACAGGAACACAGGTGACAACACGGACCTTGTTAATGCGCTTCAAGGCCATGGCAGCAAGTTGTTATACAATATTCGAGACTGCATCAACGAGCCAGAACGAATCGCCGAGAGATCGACCGGAATCGCACATGATCAGACGATATGATTAAGACGCAACCATAAATGCAGGATCGTTGCATGCGATACCAAGGCAACGGAGCATGGACAAGACATCAATAGTGAGCAAGATAAATTCGCCATAAAAACTAGAAGAGGACTTACAGATGAGTTTGTACGACGATGAGCGGGGATGCGGTGGTGGTAGAAGGGCAAGTAACAAGACCTGGAGATTGTGGCTATTTATGATGTTTGTATCCTGTTTGGTCCGGTCGCTGACAAAAGCAGCGCGTATCTTTCGAATTCTGCACGCCAATTCTATGATAACCGTTTAAACCTCATGTTCCATCGAATCCCGGTCTTGTCATTGTTGACCTAACGAGCATGAGTTTTAATGCCAGACACGGTCAATCTGGAGCTCGAAAAGACACTTTTCGCTACTTATACATTAATAGAGTGTGCATGTGAACATCCGAATTATATATAGGTAGTGACTGTACAGGCTACTATTGGTCTAGTATGACAGTCACTGCTACTGCAGCCCAGCTACTTTCAGAATAATTTACCTCAGGCAACACGCTATGCTTCCAAGCACGTCTTCCTAAAAGCTTCGTTTTTGAGCTTCCCAATTTCTACGTATAGTGCTCATGTGGACATAGGGCAGCCTTCAATTGACCTGGCTGACGCCGAGTAGATGTGGCGATAAATTATGTATGCTCACTACCCTCAGCCCTTTGATTGATGACACTTTGTTCGAGGCTGTACTCCACCAGGTAATGCCTCGATGCAGGATTTCAGATTTTAAATATACAATTTTAAGATCGCTTCATGAACAAATCTCATGTCATTAAGTATACAATGTATCCAAGTCCCCGTTGATAACGCCCATCCTGACAATATGCTGAACAAATGGAAAACCTGACATACCTACCAAGCGTGTCAAAACAACGACCGAACTCCTCACTCCTCGTCTTCATCATCACTGATGACCAACACCGTTTCCTCGCACGAAGGCCAACAAAACCTGGTTGCCACAGCCGGAGCCTTACTCGGCACACCCACCGAATCCATCTCCATCAATCTGCATCACAACTAAGCCCTGCCCATATTGTCCTTGATGTTCGAACTTCACGTACCTGCTCCACTCACGAACAGCGCACATAATATTGTCTTTCTCCTCCTTGCTCTGCGCCTGGCTGAGCTCCGCAATAAGCTCCTTGCTTCGTGTAATGTATTGTTCAAGCTTCAGCTGCTTCTGAAACATCTCCTGTCGTGTATTTAAGGGCGCCGCGGATTTGAGCGTCGTTGGTTGGATGCTTTCTATCGTTTCTGAAATGAACGTGACAGCAAGTTCTTCCAAGCTCCTAGTCGAAAATCAGTGTCAATAAAATTCTAAAAAAAAAAGGTAGAACAAACGTTGCTGACGAAACGGTGGAACTGGGTTGCGCAAGGGCAACATCACCGTTGACAGCAGATGGGGCAGGGGGAAGTGTAACGGGATCATTGGACATGGGAGAGGAGGTTGCGCCACGAGCATTTGCCTTGTTCTGCTTACTTTCATGAACGAGCCTCCGCAAGTTCATTTCATGTGCGATTTTGTCCAACGGTGGTTCGTGTGACCGTTCGCTTGAAGTAGATGCGAGAGGATTGACCATGTCGGAGATTTCCATACTTTGTATAGATGCACTAGATTCAATATTTTCTTCGGGTTCCTTTTGGGGCGCGGGTGACACGACCTTGGCTGAGTGTGAATGTTCTGCTGATTTATCGGCAGGCGTTTCTGTAGACAAGAGGGACGATGATATGTTAGAATGTAAAGTGGAATCGGAGCAGATAGGTTGTGGCTTGGGAGAGGTCATCGTCGGGACCTCTGCAGCTTTTCTATCATGTTGTTGAAAATCTGCGGCCTCTAAATTCAACGCAAGAAGTGGACCACTGTCTGCTGAAACAGAAGCCACTGCGGAATCCGAGCCCACATCCGTGGACCTCAGACGGTCCACAGTTGCACTTTTGTCTGCAGAGACTTCACTTGCCGATAGCAAATCGCTGGGCATGCCACTCGTCACTACTGGCGAGGACATTTCCACATCCTCCCCTCGGTCATCGTGAGATATGACGAGCTGAGTGGAATGTGGCCGCGAAGATGCAATGGACAAATGATCCTCGTCATCGTCCTCCTGGATAAAATGACCAACCACAATACCATCCTGCGAGCCACTAGACACCTCAAAACGCACGGAAAAATCATCGAACGAGAACCGACGTCCACGAGGGGCTGGAGCATCAATAGGTGCCTCTTCCCGCTCAGTAGATGGTACGCGTGGTTGTTCGTCGACAGTGGTATCTTCACCCGCTGCAACTTGTGTGCCACTCGAACCTGCCTGAGGATTCGGCCCAACCACTTGCTTCCGCTGCAGCTTCTTCTTCTGCTTCTTGTTCAACTGAGCAATCGGCTCGTTTATCTTTCTACTTCCATCCTCCACTTCGCCCTCCTCGATCTCACCAACGCCAGCGTTAGAGCCCACCCCCGTAACCCTATACCACCACGCCCGAATCGCATGTTTCCCCTTCCCTTTCAGCTGCTTACTCTGAAATGCCCTCCGCGCAGACACAGAATCCACAAATTCCACTAGCGACTTCCCGCTCTTCGTATCCACATCAACGCACACTGGCTCTGTTTCCCCTGCATTCACTGCCCACTTGTGTACCCACGATGGGTTACGGAACCGCGTCGGGATGCTATCTAGCACAAGCGTACATGAGGGGTTCGGTTGCGAGGCGAGGCGCTTCGCATACGTCCCCGTCTTACTGTTTGGGTCTACCTCCGGTGCATGCCCGATGTGGAGGAGCTTAGGCTTGCGCATCCGCTCTGCGAGCAGCTTTTTTGCGGAAGACGGCTCAGGTGATGAAGCGTCCGAGCAATCGTGGTCGTGGTCAGGATCGGCGGCTGATATGGCTTGAGATCCGTTGGACTGGCTGATACCAGCAGCAGTCATAGATGCATCGGCAGTCGTGGATGCATCAACAGCCACAGGAGTAAGCCCACTAGACGATATCGGACCTGTTGCACCTCCAACTGCCGCGACGGCAGCGTATGGATCGACAGGAGCAGGTGCTGGTGCTGGTATATATCCAACGGGAGCAGTTGGGACGGGTACATATGTATATGCTCCCGGGTTCGAATAATCAGGGTACGCTATGAAATAGGTAGGTGGAGGCAGAGGTGCTGCAACAGTTACCGTCCCATACTGCGTATGCCACGGCTCGGACGGTTCTGCTCCAGTGTAATATGGAACTGGAGTACCCGCGACTGCAGGGTTGTACATGGCGCCCTGCGACTGTTGCTGCTGCACTTGTGGAAACGCAGATCGTGGGACAGGCAAAATGGCTGCCGGCTGCCCGTCAGCGTAGCTGTTAGCTGGCTGTGTTTGCACCTGGGGGTAACCAGGCTGCGGTACAGGAGATGCAATAGTGGAAGGCCCGGCATATACATTGCTCGTAAGTTGCTGCTGATGCTGCTGCTGCATGGCCCGTGGTGCAGTCGGCGGTGTCCGTGGTGCAATGGGTGGAGTTGGAGGAGTCAAGGTCGGGGACCGAGCTTGAGCTTGAGACGCAAGCCAACTACGAGGTCCTTTAGGGGGCGACGTGGCGGGTAATGGAGGACTGTATGGAAGGTTCGACCTAGGACCTTGAGGAAGTGCAGGCAGCCGCACTGGGCTTGGTGATGGCTTCGGAGGCGATGGGGCGGTAAGGCGTTCCCGTTCTTTGCCTTTCTTACTTGAGGCGAGCGCTGCCCATGGCCCTTGACTAATATTCGCAGGGCCAGTTGGGGCGGCGAGCGATTTTGGTTGTAATGCGTAATTCTGTTGGGACCTGAAACCTCGTTGAGGAGCTCCAAACGTATGCTGTTCCTTTCTCCGTTTCTTGTTTAGCTTACTATCACCTTTCCTCGGTGGCCAGCCAGTCGCGTAAAGTTGGGATCGCTGAAATCCAATACCGCTGTCCACGCGTTTGCGTTTCTGACCAACCTCAAGACACACAGGCTCCACTCGGCCTAGAGACTATCTGGGTGAGTGAAGGACGCGCGCAACAACGGCACTCACCGTCGAGGCCGCGTCCTAGACCGCGGCCTGGGCAATAGCCCATGTTCAGGGCCATGGCGTAGCCCTTGCTCGCCGTGGAAAGCTCCTCTGAATTACCATCTGGTGAAGTGCGCGGCTGATCATTCTGGTCACTATTCACAGAATCTGAATCAACTCGCAGTTGGAGGTCTATCATAGCTTCGTCCTCATCGTCTGAGATGACGATGGGAGAACTGATAGAACCGACACCTTGAGTGACCATGGTACGGTCGGTGGCCTGGAAGGTAGATGAATTGCTTGATGGTCGGGAACCAAGATGTATCGAACTAAGAAACGTTCTGAGAGTCGATCTCATGGATTCGTTTAAAGTCCGCTACTGAGGGAGGCTCAAGCTCAATGGCAAGCACAAAATGTAGGTAACATGCAAGAAACACGTTGTTTGGAGTATATTATAATCACTACAGTCAGCCGCAAGCAGGACCGAAAACGTGGTTTCCATTCGGATAACAGTAACTGATTGGCTTAGGGCTCCGTCAGACATCCGCAGGGCAGCTAAAAACGCGAAAGGATGGAACAGTGCCGTGGAAGTCGAACCAGCAACAAAGGGTATTATTTCAGTATACTACTTGTGCGTGCCTTCCCCGCCTTGGTCTCGTTTTATCAGCCCCACTCCGACGATCACGCCGTCTGCGAGAACATCAGCCACTTTACGGCCTTCTTTGGCATGATGCTCTGCTTGTTTAATAAATTCAGCCTTCACAGCCTTTGCGCGCGCAATCTGCACGAAAAGAATAAGTCAAAATACGGCAGAACAGCAGGAATACTCGCCTCTTTCGTGTGGTGGAGGCACTCTAGGTAATCATCCGCCTGCAGGCGACATTGACTAGGCACGTCAGCTTCAGCATAGCACTGTGAACATCAACTGTAAGAAGTCAATTTCAAGAGCACGGGTAGTCTCGGGTATTACTTTCGAGAATTCTTGCCAGTAGGCAAAACACCGCGAGCGGCCTAAACACGACACTGTTCAGCATCCAACACGGCCGACTGCGAATAATGTGCACCTCCAGTGTAACTGAAACCTGACTGTGTGCAAATAAAATGTTAGTGAAAAGCTTGTTATTAACAGACGAAACACATACCGCCATCGAACTTGGGAAGGAGAAACGAGCGTGACTCGAATGAAATCCGGGTCACGGTCACAGGCACTAATATGCAGACGTGACAGCATCATTGCACTGCCACTACATACTAAACTAGCCCAGAGCACTGCTCTTTGTCTCAATCCACACAAAGACAAGAGCCATGGCTGATCAAGCAGAATTGGTCTTTGTCAGGAGCTTCGTAAAAATCATCGGAGCTCAGCCGATTGTGTACAGTGACGACTATAACCAGCCCCCACAAAATTCACTGAAGAAAGTCCCTATCTTACCGGTGCGTGTTGGACTCGAGGACCGTGTTTCATGGCATGTGCTTACTCGGAACTTGTTTCAGGTCGAGCTTCCACCTGTTCCGGAACGTAAGGGAGGGCCTTCTACACCGCAAGGTAGATGTCATCTCCACGTTATCACTGATGGTCTTCTAACCAGAGATCGCTAGCCGCATCAATCAGTCTTACGTTCAAGTCGACAAAGCCTCCGCAGTCGTTCACGCTTGCCGTGCAGGCAACAGATACTGTGTCCGAAGTTAAAGCCTTGCTTGCCTCTCAGCCGAACGCACCGCCCGCAGAAGCACAGCGGCTGTTACTCAAAGGAAAGGCACTTGCGGACGCAAAGCTCCTCAAGGAATACGGCGTGAAAGAAGGAGACACTATAAATCTAATGCTTAAACCCGGGTTCGAGTGGGATCCCACTAAATCTCCATCCCCGTCCAACGCTTCACCAGTAAAGATGAAACCTTTCAATCTTCCCGAGATACAAACACCGCAACCAAAACTGGCAACAGGACATAGACACACACGGACGCCCTCCATCGTATTGTCGCCATCACCATCAATCGTGTCCCTCGAACCGGAGGGCAAACCTCACGACATTGATCTGACTCTTGACACGTCTCTGATACCCACCGCTTCAATATCGCGCGCAGCGCGGTCAAGTTATCAGACTGTTATCTCTGAGCCACCGTTTTGGGACCGCCTGTACTCTTTCTTGAGGTGAGTCAAGTAATTGTATACTCAGATCGTACATAATCATACATCATCAGAACGGAATTCAGCAATGATAGTGATGCGCTCATCGCTTTTGAGGACTTCCTCCGGGCAAGCAAGGGAGGGTTGACGGCCAGTGAAATCGCGAAAATCCGTGATCATGTGGGTGTTGTCGGGATGGCAGGCACGTAGAGTAATGAGCATCTTTCGAAAAGTTAGTTGGGCTTTCGCATTACGCACTTGTCTCGATAATTCGCCTCGGTCGCGGTTCACCATAAATGTTTTACCATTGAAATTCCCGATCGCAGTATTGCAGACGTTGAGGAAACATGCCAGAAAATTGCCAAAAAAGGTAATTTTCTGCGACTTAATATGCTACTGTTCCCGCTTCGCGCTTGTGAGTCAACATGGAACACCGCACAACGTGAAGCCCGCCCGTATGATGGCCGAGGCCGCTGATAGTAATAGCGTCCAGGCAAAGCTGCCGCCAACTTGCATAATCTGTCACATCTACGGTGCTGCACAGGCGCTATGATACACAGAGTCACCCCAGCGTCGTGACCTCGCTGGTGACCTCCGCCAAACCATGGCTCGTCGCTGGCGCCAAGTCGATCACGGCAAGCCGGAAGCAATGGCACATGTGCTCTTCATGGCCGATGATTACGGGATAGTGGTGACGTCAACTCAGAAACTGAGTGACAAATCCCTTCGCTGCTTACTGAATTTCAATTTCAATTCTGCTTTTGCAATCGCTGCTCTATGTATGGCCGCCACCAGGCTTTTGATGCTTATAAGCCGCTCCAAACCCCTGACTGTGGCACCTTTTCCCCCATCATCGCTCTACTGCATACGAACCATGACCTCCACAAAAGACGCCACAGCTCAGAGTGATATCGGTAAAATGAAGGTAGAGCCAGACGGCTCCTTCAAAAGAGCTCCTGCAAGCTTCAGGAACTTCATCGAGAACGGTGGCAGGTTCTCGCCGGAGAAAGGTAAATGAGGAAAGCATATCTATCTTGTTGACATACTCAGTCGATATATAGGAAGATACCATCTCTATGTCTCTTATTCATGCCGTCAGTGATAGGATGGTGATATCAGGCAGTCTCATCTTGACTGAACATTCTTCAGCTTGGGCTACGAGAACCCTCATCACTCGGAAACTGAAAGGACTCGAGGATTTCATCTGTTAGTTCTCACCAATTTTGTGCACCCCACGACTCGGAGTTTATACCGCCTTTTTGCAGCTTTCACTGTGGTGTCCCCTCACATGGGTGCGCACGGGTGGCCGTTCAAGAATGCAGACCCGAGTTGGGCGGATGCAGATAACGACCCAGAACACCCAAACTTCCAGCATGTCAAGGATCTTTATTTCCACGCCGACCCGAACTACAGTGGAAGGCATGTCCATCCCGCTCTCATTTGTCACTACTTGCTTCATCGTCGTCAGGTTCTCGGTCCCGGTCCTGTGGGACAAGAAGCACGACACTATTGTCAATAACGAAAGTTCAGAAATCATCCGCATGTTCAATACCGTCTTTAATCACCTGCTTCCTGCTGATAAAGCGGCGGTTGATATCTATCCTGAGGCACACCGCCAAGAGATTGATACTCTCAACGAGTGGGTGTACGATACCGTGAATAGTGCGTCTGAGTCTGTGGGTGGGGCTTGTCTTGACGACATCTTGCGCTGCAGATGGTGTGTATAAAGCTGGGTTTGCACAGTCCCAGTCCGCGTATGAGAACGCCGTTTATCCCCTATTCAAATCTCTCGACCGCCTCGAAGAGATGCTCAAAGACAAGGATTACCTCGTAGGCAACATCCTCACCGAAGCGGATATCAGGTTATTCGTCACTATCGTACGTTCGCTCCAAGCGCATTTCATCTCGCTCTAGACTTACAGCTTCGCTTAGATCCGCTTTGATCCCGTGTATGTGGGTCACTTCAAATGTAATTTGCGTGACATCCGTCACGGGTACCCTAACATCCATCTGTGAGGTGTCATACGTCTTCGTTGGATGCCTGACAGACTTATGTTCCACAGCTGGATGAGGAAGTTGTACTGGAACAACGATGCTTTCAAGTCGAGCACCAAGTTCGACCACATCAAAATGCATTACTACTGGTCCCAGATATTGGTGCGTTGTTCTGTTGGTTCGTTAGCGGATCCATATTCACACACAGCAGGTGAACCCCTCCAGGGTAGTTCCCGCTGGCCCAATCCCACACATCGAGCCTCTGTAAAGTTTTATCGTAGCTATCGTTTCTCAAATACTCTATGTAGCACACACCAACAAAGTCCATGTATTCCAACAGTATCCCGTAACCGAGTGTATGTATTCTGATGGCCATGCGTTTTGGTTCGATGGTAGATAAAAACAAGAGAACGAGAAATGTGAAGCACACAGTTGTCCAAAAGTTTGATCAGTACGAGTGTCAAAGGCAATGTTCTAAAAAGTCACAATGACGCCCATCGAGAATCCTGTCACAATGGTCATAAGAATGACAGCCAAGCGTCGACGGCCAACAAGAGGCGCAGTCTGTAGAGCAGCTGAAGAACCCGTCGATGCCGGCGTGCCCGTTCCTAATGATGAAGACGATCCAGACTTGAAGGTACCCTGTGCAAAAAGAGGACATTGCAGTGAGCTATTCTGACCACCTAATATGGAGGACGATTGTGATGCAGGGGAAGACGCAAGGGTAGGTGCGGAGGAAGAGGAAGAAGGGGGAGAAGAATGGGAGAATGAAGAATTTATAGACAACGACGACGAAGTTTGAAGAAACGAAGAAGTCGTTAGAAGAGACGAAGAGGAATTCGGAAGAGAGGATGAGTGTGCATTTGCAGAACTCGACGAAGAAGGACTTGAAAGCGACGGTGAAAGCACAGAACTTGAAAAGCCCGGTGAAGTTGAAGTGGGCGTTGCAGACGCTGGCACATTTGAAAATGAGACAATCGTTGCAGAAGAAGTACATGAATCATTATGATGGTGCCTGAAGCACGAGTGATAATGAGAGTGGGAAGCGTGATGAGTACCCACAGTCATTGTCGACGTCGTTGATGTTGACGTGCTGGCTGTGGATGTGACCCCTCCGATCAAAACACCCTGACCGTTACTGATCGTGCTAAAGAAAGTGCAGCTGGAAGAAGAGGGTATGGGATGTGCAGATGGTGTCACAGGTTCCCCTTGGTAAAACGTGGACGTCCCATAGACACCCATAGGCTTCGTTAATGGTCAACCAGACATACATACATGAACGAAGTCGCCACTAACCTCTGCCGAGTCGCCCAAGCACTGCTCAAATACCCCAGGAGAGTAATTAGCAGGCATATTCCACTCGCACCCCATGACGTCATAGATATGCTGGCACATTGTCGGCGCGTTTACCGCGGGCTTGCAAGCGCGGAAGCAGAACTGATCAGCCGACACAAAATTCTGGGTACGCAAAGGAAGAACTCAATCAGGACGCTGTAGCGGTCTGTCCGAGCGATCGGTAAATTACCGTCCACTCGTGAATTTCCTCCAACGCGCCGAATGCGCTGGAGAACACGAGGCCGCCGATAGGGTTGCCGTTGCCATCTGCACCGTGGGGGTCAAGCTCGCCGCCACCGTCGCCGGCAGGAATGTTGATGTTTGTGAGATTGCCGACGCCTGGGTTCACGTTGGAGTTGTGGATCCTCAGTCTGTACTATGGGATGCACCCACCTGTAACCTGGATGTAGTCTGGAGTAACCACGACGTGTGCACCAGTGATAGAGCCGTCCGGGATCAGTCGTGTTCCGTACCCGCTCTGAGAGAAGATTACTATGTTATTTAGACTAAATATAGTGGTGGGTCACCTGCATGCACCATGCTACTTCGATTCGCTGCGGGGGTTACACGTTGTTTCTTCGCGGTCACTGAATGAAGAAGTGAAGGCATGTACCTCGGTGTTCCCGATGACCGAGTCGGGGCCTGGCTGAGGAGGCGCCCAGACACACCAATCCTGAACAGAGTTGACTGGTGGCATGCCAAGTCAAGGATGAGTACTTATCAGCGATTGGTGGCGCACCATAAGCATTCTGGCACTCCGACGTCTGATTGTAGCCAGTGGTGCAGTTGTTGTATCCTGACTGTCCCTGTTCGCTCTGATATGGCGCGTTCGAAGGCAAATAAGTTGCCGAATAAGTAGGACTTTGAGCGTAGCCCGACAGGGCCAAAGACAATGCCACGAATGAGACAGAAAACATGGAGGGCGACGCTCCTAAGAACGAGCGTTGATATGAGGGAAAGAAGGGGAAGAGAGAAATTAAGCGAGCGTTGTCCTGCAAGCAGGGTCATAAAATGCCTGCATCTCACTTATACTGTGCAGGGGCGTCTTTGAAGTACACCACGCTTAAACGTGTTTTTGACATGACGTGAGACTGGTACCTTTACAAGAACGTACATCGCCGAGTGACTCATCACGAACATTGGGACCTGTGACCAAGGCCAATCAAGTTCAGCCTTGATGAACTGGTCATTGTCTGGCGCGCAGATTGTCACGACGATCTGAGCTAGATGAAAAGGTTGTTGTCAAGTAGTAGATCTGATTATCATTGAAGGAACTCAACTGTCTAAAACAAGACCCAGATCGATTCGTTCGACGAGAGTACGCAAAGGTTTCGATTGAATCGTGATTCATCTGGTATCTGAGGCCCACGGAACTGTGAACACAAGTAAGGTTCGTATCCAGTGTCCACACATGTAAGTTCAGACTCGAGTTGAATTGGTCACTGTGCCTACTGCACAGCTATTCCTGAGGTTGTCATGGGCTATGTGAGTAGCAGCCTGATTATTGATAAAACAGCACCTCCGGAACGACTGGTTTCAAATTCTAAAATATTGCAATGGATAACTTGCGTGCGCTCAAAAAAAAAACGTCGTACTGTCATGTGACGTAAGCGAAACATCTAGCCGCGATGCCGCGCTTCATTTAAGCCGATTTACAATTCAATTGCTTGGCACAACGAAGCTCGGCACCCCTGTTGCATTCTTCTGGTCGGACGTGTATCATCGTTGAAACGTTGACGTTGTACACGTAGAAGTAGCCCGAGTGCAGCACTTTTTCAATGCAACATGTGGAGTGGGCATGTTGCGACAGCGCAATGGCTGTTAGCAGAAGCTTACTATCCATATTGTACGTTAAAGAAGACCGAAGATTATTGTGAGAGATCCACTACATCGCTCCTTCCGTGGATTGGCCCAGCAGTGACGATGCCTTGCCAGCAACGACTCTAGAGGCGCACGAATCATGTTGGTGATTATTGCCGCCTGCCCGCGGAATCAAAGTGAGTTTAGGGCAGGCGGGGCACTGCTTAAGATCCGGTTTATCCAGAGTAATTTATACTTTTGCTGGATCCGACTCTCAGACCGCCACCTGGTCCTCAAAACATGATTGCGACCAAAGGAGGTACCATTAATTAACCCCCCCTTTGTTCATATATTGCCGCGTGTAATGTGATAATCCAAATTCCATTGTGTAATATATAGGGTCCTTTATTCGTCTCATCGTTGAACCAGAACGTTCAATCTCGAGGCCTATAGTCAGACATGTCGTCCGATCTTTTCAACGCCATCAAACACCTCCTGCCCCTTCAATTAGTGGACCTCAAGTATCTTTCGGCTCTGCTACTAATACCAGTACCCATCTTATTGGCCCATGTCATTTCTTATCTCAGAGATCCTTACAACCAACGGAGCATACGAGGACCATTCCTTGCCCGCTTTTCAGATATCTGGCTAGGTTGGGTAGCGAGTCAAGGTCATCGCTCAGACGTCGTACATCAGTTGCATAACAAATATGGTATGACCACTCGACCCACATCATGAGCTTTAGGTCATCTTCCTGCCTGTAGGAACCTTTGTGCGGCTTGCACCAAATCACGTATCTATTGCCGACCCGGACGCGCTGCAAATCGTATATGCCCATGGCAACGGCAGCTTAAAATCCAACTTTTATGATGCCTTCGTCTCCATTCACCGTGGTTTGTTCAATACCAGGGACCGCGTTGACCATGCCCGTAAGCGTAAGATCGTCTCTCACGTCTTTTCCCAAAAGAATGTGTTGGAGTTCGAGCCTTCCATCCGTCTCTATGTCACCCAGTTCATGAACCAGTGGGACCGTTTATATGATCAAGCCCTGAAAAACCAATCTGGCACAGAGGGAGAGGGTGGTTGGTTTGGCAAGGAAGGTCGTTTGTGGCTTGATTGCCTTCCATGTAAGTACCTGCCATGTCCAATTTCTATTAGCACTGACCGTGTCACGTCAGGGTACAACTATTTGGCATTCGATATCATCGGTGACTTGGCATTCGGATCACCATTCGGAATGATCCTGAACGCCAAGGACTCTGCACCTGTCGCTGTTTCACAGAAGGATGTTATGAAGTCCTACGGATCACAGAATGAATGTGCATATGTCGATATTCCTGCCGTTCAGATTCTTAATGATCGTGGAGAGTTCTCGGCCTCTATGGGCGTTCTACCTCCCGCGTGGCGACCCTGGGTTCGTCTGCTTCCCTGGTACCGCAAAGGTGGAAAAGCTGTCAAGAATTTGGCTGGTCTCGCAGTCGCTGCTGTCGCCAAACGTTTTACCACTCCGACGGACCGCGTCGATCTCTTGAGCAAGCTGCAAGAGGGACGCGATGATGAGGGAAATCTCATGGGCAGAGAAGAGCTCACCGCAGAGGCTCTCACTCAGCTGATTGCCGGTTCCGACACTACTTCCAAGTAAGTCTTCCAGCTAATCATGGCCGATCACCTTCACATTCATCTCAGCTCGTCATGTGCTATCACATATTACCTTGCTGCCAATCCTCATGTACAATACAAGCTCCAGAAGGAGCTCGACGACGCCCTCGGCAGTGAAGATGAATACGTTTCGACATACGAACAGGTCAAACGTCTACCTTATCTGGAAGCTGTTATCAATGAAGCCTTGCGTGTTCATTCGACATCTTCCATTGGTCTTCCTCGCATAGCTCCTGAAGGCGGTTTGACCATCCAAGGCATTCATTTTCCACAGGGCGCTATTTTGAGCGTTCCAAGCTACACGATTCATAGGAACACTAAAGTGTGGGGAGAAGATGCGGATGTATTCCGTCCAGAGAGGTGGTTTGAGCGTGATAATGCCACTCTGCAAAAAGCCTTCAATCCGTTTTCCTATGGGCCCAGGTACATGCCATGCGATCACTGATCTGCTGACATTAACCACCTAACCCTCAGAGCATGTGTGGGACGCAACCTTGCATCCATGGAGCTATTAATTATCATCTCCTCTATTCTCCGACGCTACCAATTCGTCCTGGCCGACCCGGATAAAGTGGTTTGTTCCTTCCATGTTCCTTCCATGCCCACGCGAGCTAACTTCAATGACCTAGTTTGACACACGGGAAGGCTTTCTGCGAAAACCGGTGGAGTGCCGGGTGGGAATCAAGCGTCGGCAGTGATGGAAGCAAGGGTACTCACACTCTGCTTGGAGTTTATCCGCGACTCTTTGTTTGTTGTTGTTCTGTTGATTCCTTGTATAATACCGTCCGACTGCAGCTGTAATTGGGCTTCTTCCACGATAGACTCCAGCAAACTTCCAGTGTGTGCTATCATAGGGCTCGTATGGGCTGATTCTATTCTTGTTTCGTCGTTTCACTCTTACCCTGAAAGCAACATCGGAGTGGAGTACAGATATATCACGGACTCCCTTCTATCACCATTGTTCCCTGCTCAGCGTCGCTCTCAGGACCTACCGTCGCCCTCCACCTGTGAGACCATCACCAAGGCAGTGGGGGCTAACATGGGATGCACGTCTGCAGATCCTTATATAACTGAGCCTATAGTATATCTTGAGCATATCATATCTAAGCCGCCTCAAGGCTGCGTGCAGTACCCCACTTTATCTGACTGACAGCCTCGCGCCATGCGAAGACGGCACCATGGCCTCAACGAGTAGTCAAGCAAGCACGTCTCTACAACCTTCTAGCACCAGTAATTCTGACAACAATAATCAAACGATAAGTAATATGTTCGGTGCAAATGGATCGCCCACGCTGGTAGTCGCGTTTCTGGCGATCGGGCTGTTTACGGTGGTCATGGCGGCACTGTTTGGGTGGAGAAAGATGAACAGAGCGAGGCTCATGGTCCAACCCATCAGGTCAGCTCGGGTTCGCCCAGGGAAGAAACCGATCGTGTTAGGAGAGAAACCCACACTTTGGGATATGTGGACGAGAAGAGAAGAGGAGGAGCTGATGATCGATTTAAAATGGGAAAACATAACGGTGCGTCAAGCTGCGCAACCTGCGTCGAACATAGTACTCATCTGCTATTGGCTAGCCTTTTTGCGCCACGCTGTTCTGTCCGGTAGAAGAGCCTCCTCGGCCGGTCATGACGAAAGCCATCGAGTCACAACCTCAAAATCCACCCCGTTCGTCTTCGGTGGGGACTCGGGTGTCTGCTTTTAGACGGTACTTCCGATCCGCGAGTCCTCCACCTCCACTTCCACCTCCGCTAGAGCCACAAGCGCGTGAGCTTGATGACATGTCTGAGCGGCCGGGGTCAAGGGTTTCTTCGCTGGCTGGGGCGGAGGGCTCGTCCGTCGTGATGGCCTTCACGATCGCTATGCCGTCGCCAAGTAGGAAGCGCGACAACGCTGCAAGCTCTAGGGCGTCAGACCGGGTGTCTACGCCAGAGCTGCTCCATGGTACGGAGCTGGGAGAGTACTGCATCGGGTCCGTGGAGGTGTCGTGCAGTGAAAATAGATGACAAGGACAAGGGTACTTATGATGGGAAGTTCCTTATTTTTCTCCCGGGATACCTGATCGCCGCATGCTGTAACTTATGCACAGCGTATTGACAGTTACCTACTAGGGCTTGAGTACTGTATCATTACGGACTTTGAGAGGGATTTAGAGCTTGCCTAGAGAAAACGGTGGCCGTTGAGTTAACGTTATAGGTTGCGTATACCCTGCGGATTCTACACGAGTTGTCTTCGTGTCTTGAACTTGCTGGTGGAGCTGTGAAGGCTGAATAGCACAGCCCCTGTTTCGGAGAATTATGGTGAATCACTGCAGTCGAGAAACAAATCACATTCGATTTCATGTCGTCAAACATACCAGTGCGTCGACAAACTACAAAACAGTACTACTTCAACGTTCAACGTTGACTCGGGTAACAATACAGGGCTATCAATGTAGAGGCTATACTAAGTGCAGGGGATATATAAGCACACAGAGGCTATAGGTACAGAGGTGACACACGATGCTGGGACACTAACAACACACACCTGACGAGTCGAGGAGGGGTCTGGCATAGTAAGATAAAACTGCGGGGAGTCAGCAAATTAGTTCATAAATGAGTCTCCATAATTCAATTTGCCACGTTCTCATCAGCACTGCTGAGAGAACATACTAGTAGGCGCGGGGCCTAAAATCGCGTGACAGCGTGAGGACCACCTGCCACTGCTCTCTCCTCCTGACTAACGAAGTCAGTCCAGCGAACATGGTCGTTGAGAGCAGACAGTCCGCTCGGCGAACACCCGCTAAACGTGTATACTCGGGGTCTGAAGACACCCTGCATCGCGCGCGGTGTATATCCTCAATCCGGCTGCGCTGCTTGAGCGACATGCCCTCCCACTCATATATCCGCAGAAGCTGGCGGAGTGTCTCATAAATCGCTTCTAGCACATCCTGCACTGTCACTCCTGTTGGGTTACGGGCAACTATCTCCCACTCAGGGGACAATAGGTCACAGACGAGGTGCAACTTGGGGATAGGGGGATTAGTTGCAAACTGTGATAGGTGGGATGAAAGCAGAGGCACGTCTGCTATTGCTGCAGAACGCGTTGGATTGTAGCGCACATCCCATTCTATGGGAACTTGTGCGTGATAGCGCTCCCCGCTGGGAGATCCAGTAAAGAGGGGGTTGAGCTTGACACCGTGCGTACGAGGTATGAAGGGAGTCATGGTAGGTGAGATGTGGAATGAAGTTTGAAAGGTTACGGGAGGACAGAAGGTGAATTTTATACCTGGTGAAACATTCCATACCTGGAATTGATGCCTCGCGGCTGTGATGATCAGGGCTCCACCGTAGAATGGATTTCAGGTCCCACAGTCTTTAACAACGGAAGGTGGCTTACTTGCCTCTTCGAAGAATGCGCCGCGCAAATCGCTAGAATGAGGCGACGCGTATGCGCCTTGTGAAAGTTTGACATCTCCGTATACCAGAAAGAGAAATGGTCATTAATGGCCCCACCGCATTTTTGTTGTAATCACATCAGCCACAACACGTGGTGGTATTGAGTGTGTGAAATGACGATGACAGGTTGCGGGGAAGCACGGGGAAGAACATGCTGTATTGCTAGGAGGGATGAGGCAGTGAAAAGATAACCACTGCCTCCTAGAAAGTGATGTTGGGCGTGGGCCGGGCCGGGCGGAAGGGATAAGCGAATGCAAGAATCAGAGCCTGGCATGAAACTCGCGAAGTACACGCGAAAGGAGATGGACCAGATCCGGATACAGTCGAGGATGACGCCCGTATGAATCACGGGATATGTCGGCTCATGTCGAGCAAAATCACACAAGGACGGCAGGACAGTGGAGTCGAATCAATGGGGCGCGGGTCCGATGAGTGCTATGGCTTCGAAAACACGAGGCTATTGCGGAGAGATAACTTGAATGAGATTGTACTATGAATGGAATGCCTGTCGGATGGGCGGCGCTCTTTTCAAACAGGGGGAGGCGCGATCACCGTGGAGAAAGGAGGGAATGTCCATGTATTAAGCGAGTTCGGGGCGGAATTGCCTTCAAAGGACCAGTTCAAGAGGGCACGCGACCCTAGATAGACAGTTGTTGGCAGGACCTATCAGATGGTACCGACTTGCTGTATGCTCCAGCTGATGAGGACGTAAACGCAAGGCAGTACTAGTAAAGTTGTCAAACTCCCAAAAAAAGGCCATGTGATTTAATCCTTGGAAGACGCTCAGTAGCGGTGGCTCGAGCGCTTAACGTCGGCCCATGCAACTGTGCGAATAACAAATCAGTGGCTAGCATTTGCGCCTCATGTTTTAAGCATTGCATGGTGGACGAAGCGCAGTACACAGAGTCCAAGACTATAACAGTGCAACAATTAATATATACCGATAAGGCACGCCAAAATAGAAAGATAGAATGAAACACGTAACAGTCGTAAAATCAGAACAAGCGCCACGGCTACTGCGAGTCCAAGTCACGATAGTACACGTTCGATGTCCCAATAACGATCTCATACAAGGGTTTGTGCTTCTTCAATCCCATACCTTTCGACGAAGGTGACAACGGATCTGGCGGTCGCGGCATGGCTATCAAGACCGAAACCTGGAGGAGAGACTGATCCACCGGGAGCTCCATCCTCGAATGATTTAAAAGAGGGGAATCAACCACTTCAGGTAGGGTGGGAGGAGAAAAGAGATAGGTTATCTCAGGTGGTATGCGGTCAATAACCTGACGTTTCCAAAAAGAAGGTCTCGGTGTTTGGCTGTTCAGTGGCGGTGGCAATGGCATGTCGTACTTTTCCGTTGCTAGCGGCTGTAAAGGTGAGAGGAGATCAGAAAGACTCAGGCACCAATAAAAAATAGGCGTTACCTGGGCGTCCCTCCACTGCAAACAGTCTTGACCCAGTAAAGCCCATACATCCCACAGTGGAGGCTTCTGCATATACCTCCTCTGCAAGGGAATATTAACTCGCAACCTCTCATCGATCGTCCGGCGCCGTATAACCAGACGATGCCATACGAGCCCACCAACCATGAATAAGCCGAAAAGTGACAGAACACTGACAAGAAAGCCAAGGAGTAGAGATGAACCGTTATTTGATGTGTTTCCATTGCCGCCCGCTGAAGTCGAGCTGGGAGCGGTGGATGATGACGTCGATGAAAGCAACGAAGAGTACTGTATCGTCGACGACGCAGTCATGGTTTTCTTCAACGACAACGCCTAAGCGTGGGGGGCATTCCCAAGGCGAACGGATGCAAAGTATGTAACATACGGTGTTGAGCGTGAGCACGACAGTGCCTCTCAGAAACCGGGATTGGTCAACCCCCAAGTTTGTCTCACTGTTCTTATCAAATCGGCCCACGTGACATGGTGAACAACCTGCGGGCTCAGTCGGGGCCACCAAGAATCCAAACGTTCTGAATTACTGAGATGACAAAAAGAACAGGCAGCGTGATAAGATACAACAGGGCAAACGTTATTGTTTACAACTTCATAACATTAAATAAGATACAAATGAGACCTTCCATGTGTCCATTACCAGTTGAGATCTGGAGCGAAGTGCCAGTAAACCTGAATGGCCTTAAAATGGATCGAAACCCACGCACCGTGTTGCACAGCTCTTGCTCGTTCTCTCCTCCGAACATCATCCAGAATCCCCACAACGTGTCTGTCTAGCATGTCGACATATGGCTTGAGACTTGTATGCTCCCAGTCTGAATCAAAATATGAGTGAAAAAACAGGTGCAATTACAAGACTTTGGGCACTCACTTGCACCCTCGCCTGCTTTGTCGAGCTCTTGAAGGAGCTGCATAACTGTGGGAACTGCGTTGGGGTCGAAATTTTCCACGCGGCTTGGGTCAACGGGAACGCAAACTCGGCCAGTTTTAGGATGCACACAGAATGGTGCTTTGAGAAGATGGTTTCGGTGCTTAGATACTTCGGCATCTAGGCGTGGATATGTATATTGCAAAATAATGTCCTCCAGAGCGGCCAGATTTCGGGCCTATGAGGCGTCAGGAATGGCATGGATAATGGGAGTGAAACACATACACCCGTACCCTTCACCTCAGCCTTCAGCTCGTCCCATTTCTTCGATGATTCGATACCGGGCTGTTTCTCCCACCGCTTCTCGAGAGTCTCGACAACTTTCTTGTCGGGAACCAGTTTAAGCAGCGTTCGCCAGCCGTCCTCAGATAGGAAGCATTCCTGGTCGTCCAACAATGGATACCACATCCTACTCCCTTCATCGCGGGCATGCCACAGAGAAGGTGGCAAATCCCCGGGATGGTTCTTCGTGCTCAGGCCTCTTACATTCACCTTCTTCGCCATCTCCTTACCCCCTTCTATTACAGTAAGTGCCCCAACCACGGCTCTACGTAGTTCGTCCGTAAGCCCCATGGCTTCTTCGTCGCTGACCCACAAATGGATACCACGACGGCCCGAGTACACCCATAACAATTGATGGTATCCAAATTGTGTGCGCAAGGCCGAGTCAAGGACGCGTACAGCATTGGCGATGAATGCCCAGCAGCGCTTGCATATTCCTGCTGAGGTGCAGCATGTGCGTACGCCATCATAATCAGTCATATCGATATCGAACACCAGCTCGCGCTTCAACGGGGTGAAGAGCTTCCCCGACTTCACAGACCGCGCCAGTTTCCGCTCGCTTGGCTTGCATGCTGTCAGCATAATATGCCGGGCAGATCGAAAGACAACTCACGCGAGATGAGTACATGGGCCCGATCTCGAAGCGCGTCGGATTGAGTGCGCACACCTGCTTTTTGAGTTCTTCTGCGTTGGAAAAGCAGTTATAACGTAGATACACGTCTCCCTGGAGAGTAAATGCGAATTCGCGGTTTGTGAACAAATCTTTTGGTACGTGTTCCTGGTTGAGCCATGTGAAGATAGATTTGAAAGGGTACAGCATGCGGTAGAACTGGAGCATCACTTCCGGCGATGTCTCTGCAGAGTCAGCCATTGTTGAACGAAGGGACAGCAACTAAGTATTATGTTACTATCAATCAAGTAGTGGCCACAGTAGAATATGTTGAGTGACAAAAGCACGTGAGGAAGCGTCACGCGCATAAGTCGCACACCAGTACGCGAACTCAAATTAATATTAAGTAGGTGAACATGAAACATGAAACTGGTGTACTGTGTCAGTTTTTCCGTGCACAACATATGAACTAGCTGCGAAATTCGGAACGAATAGATCAAATCAATACAACTTAATGGCGCTGGGGCCCTATGTGCACTGCATATGCAAGATATTGAGCAAGTAGCAACTAAGACGGCGGCCCGCCACTGAGCCGCAAGTTCAATATTGAATCTGCTAGAGGTAAAAGTGAATATTCATCATCACTCTCGAAATGTGCATCCATATTCGTCCAGCGTTCAGTGCACAAATGACTTCCATATCGCTTGTGCATGCATAACAAGCCAAAGATCGAGTGTCTAAGAACATGATGAATTTCATTATCATCCCATCCAAATTCCATCATCTGCTAGCGTGTCACTGCCAAGGATTTGGATTGGACTCGTTGTATCGAGCTGAGGGTGTGAAGTCTGCTGCCTTTCACGGTGCTATGGTCGAACACGATGTGGTATGTGTTATGGATCTCCAGATTGCAACGATCACAACACAAACGACATTCCTTGGAGCACCGTCGGTGGCCATACTCATAAGGAGTAAGGGCAATCCTGGTCCAGGACCTTCGTGGCAATGACTTGACTGAAAAAGTCATAGTGACCCTCAGAATGATTTTAAAATGTTGTGATGGTTTGTTGGTAAGGGACAAGAATTTCACCCATACCCGGGCCAATCCTAGGGATGCTGCGTTGCCAGTCAGATGTCCTGACCTACATGAATCCTTCGAGACAACGACGTACCCAAAGTTCACTATTCAAGCGTATTGGAGCTTCGACTAGAATATGGTGATGGCATGTAAAATATCATTCACTTAACGTCCTGTGCAACACAGATAGAGGCATGCGCGGTAGTACTTATCGCTTACCGACTTGAACATCTCCTTGGCTAGAGATCGTGACAGGATGGGTCCTAAGTTTATTTGCGCCTCGTTCGCATAAGGAAGCGGTGTTCGAAAGGAAGACAACAGAGCCCATTGATTGAAGGGTGAACTCTAGCGTCAGCACGACAAGAGGGATGTCAAGCATTGGGCAATGGGCATCAGGGACAGAGGGAAGAGGCTAGCCGAGAGGACGCGCGCCATTCTGGAGTTAGGCTACCTAGAGCTCCACCTAGTGTTGTATTCGAAGCTTGAAGAACTGATCCTACCATAAGCCAGAGATTTTTTTGGTTGAATTTAGCGGTGCGTGGCAAGTGCGTGGATGCAAATATGTTCCTTTGAGGTCCTTTGTCCAGGGCGGGGATTTTGTGGCTGAATTTGACCTTCAGCTTGAACTAAGCTTCTGAAATTTGAATGCCGCCACTGATCAAAATCCGACAATGTCTGTCGCTGAAGCGCAAATAGGGCAGGATAACTTGGAATTCACGGAAGATACGCAGGGCGTGGAGGTCATCGATGAAGAGCCCGGAGACGATACGAACTCGGGTGCGATGACCAAGAAACGGAAAGAGGAGCCACAGCGCGAGCTGGGGAAGTCAATTTTACCATTCTCAAGAGTGCAGAAGATAATCAAAGCGGACAAGGTTCGTACTAATAGATGCTACCCAGATGGTGTATAGTGCTGTATAGTGTCATACAACATTCCAGGAACTTCCAATAGTCGCGCGCGACGCGACTTTTTTAATCTCACTTGCCACTGAGGAATTCATCAGAAGACTTTCAGAAGCATGCCAGAAACTCGCGGAGCGGGAGAAGCGAGCGACTGTGCAGCAGAAAGACGTCGGTACGTTTAGGGCGTGCCGTGTCAATACATCATTCTCAGTTTCACTCTCTCACAGCAAGTGTAGTGCGGCGAGCAGAGGAATTTATGTTCCTCGAGGGTACGTTCCTCCCAGATTTGACCATCTCCTTCTCTTTCATAGCTTCGCATGCAGAGATCATCGCTTTTCAACGTACGGAACCTCCACAAAAACGCAAACCTAAAGCATTACAGAATGCGGAGAGCCAGAGTGAACCAACGATGCTCGATAAGTTTGTCACTAGAGGAGAGGAGAGTCAGGGACTAGATGATACACCCCCTCCCGATGTTGTCATGGATGAAGATGGGACAATGTATGCAGGATAAACCCGTAATCTATGAGCGTAAGGATCCTCGGGCCTGATTCTTTTTGAAGACATAAGTACCCAGGGGCGGCTGACGAAGGTATGTACATTCCCTCACTTCATTTATGATCAAGGAGCTTTGTGTAAATGTTATATTTGATACAGTACTTAACTGCTGTGTGTCTCTCAAAGGCATGGGCAAACGCCGGAGCCGTGTAGCCTGTCGCATGGGTGTATCGGAGTGATCCCCATCACGGCGTCACTCAAACGCTGTGCGTGTCTTCGGTCGTAATCGAATGGGTTTGCATTCACACCGTGCGCTGTCCATTGACACGCTCAGCGACCACCGTTCTCATCACTGATTTGTGTCTATATATGCCATACGACGATCCTTCCTTCCTCAAGAACTTCTCATTTTTTGCTCTTTCTGATTATTCTCCTCCCCCTTTCGCAAAATTACAACTATCCTTCCATATCTTTCCTATTGTAAACCATATAAAATGTCTATTGTACTGTCCCCTTACTGGTCGCCGGATGAGGGTGTCCAGAAGCTCAAGATGGAACCACGAGGTGCGTTTGGTCTACCCCATTGATAGCCATGCCTCATTCTGAATTTTTACCACCGTTAGCTAAAGCTCCAGCTGCGCCAGGCCTCGCACCACCAGTTTTCAGTGTGAAAGCTCAGTTGGATCGCACCCTTCTCCAATTGCGCTCCAGGACATCCCCTATCGAGAAATATACCTTCCTCGCGCAAGTCAAGCAAGCAGATATTGAGGCCTTCTACAAGCTATGCCTCGAGTACATGCCGGTATGAAACAAGTTGGTGTCGGAATCTTTAGAAACAGCAACTAACTGTTTATACTCAGGAGATCACACCTATAATCTACACACCAACTGTCGGTGAGGCATGTCTACAGTACTCAAAAATTTACAGAAACCCCGAGGGTTTGGTAATGAATACAAATACCTCATGGGTCTCCTTCGCTTAATGGGTGCTGTAGTTTATCTCTCTCAAGGACAAAGGCAAAGTTGGGAACATTCTACGCAACTGGCCTCTTGCGAATGAAGCTCGGATCAGCGTTGTTACGGATGGTTCGTGTCATCACATTTGGTTAGATGATCGGTGCTTGATAACATGCATCAGGTTCACGCATACTTGGGCTTGGTGACCTTGGTGTAAATGGAATGCCCATTGCCGTTGGCAAACTCTCTCTTTACGTTGCCGGAGCTGGGTGCGTCCTTATCCAGTCTTATTCTTGTGGCCGCCCGACCAATTGACTTTAGTATCCGCCCGTCATCCACTCTCCCCATCACGCTTGACCTTGGAACTAACAACTCCTCTAATCTTTCCGACCCTTTGTATCTCGGGCTGCGCCAGTGCCGGCCCTCTGACGTGGAATATGATGCCTTCATGGATGAGTTCATCACTGAAATGAGAAGTGTCTACCCTAAAGTCTTGGTGCAATTCGAGGTTCGTTCGTGTTCTTCAACTTTTCCATTCTAGAGACATGAACATTCTCATGGGCAATAGGATTTCTCCACCGACCATGCATTTTCCTACCTTGAGCGTTTCCGTAACAGTCTCCCATTGTTCAACGACGATATCCAAGGTACAGGTGCTGTTGTCCTAGCAGGGCTGCTTTCCGCTGCACGACTGGTTCCTATCCCGCGCAACGAACATAGAATCTTGCTATTTGGCGCGGGAAGCGCTAGTGTAGGCGTTGCTAAGCAGCTCATGAGCTTTTTCACAATCGCTGGGATGAGCGAGGAAGCGGCCAGGAGTCAAATCTGGCTCGTAGATTCTAAGGGACTCGTTTACGTCGGCAGGGAAGAGGTCGCTGAATACAAAATGTGTATGTCCTTTTCTTCGCATGGATGATTCACACCTGATGAGCTATGCCATAGATTTCGCAAGGAGGCATTACACAGGTCTTCCAATGAAGGACCTTGCAGAAATCATCAAGTATGTGAAGCCAACTGCGCTTCTTGGTCTCTCGACCATCGCGGTATGAGTTAAACATATATTCTGTATTCATCGTCGCGCTCACTCTCTTTCAGGGTGCTTTTACCCCGGAAGTTATCCGTCAGATGTCGCAGAGCACACCTCGCCCCATCATCTTCCCTCTCTCCAACCCTGTCCATCTCTCGGAGTGCACATTCGCCGAGGCACTCACACACAGCAATGGCACCGCAATCTTTGCGAGTGGCTCGCCATTTGGAAGCGAGGTTATCGGTGGTGTCAGAAGGGAAGCGGGCCAGGGTAATAATATGTACATCTTCCCCGGTAGGTTCTCCCCTGTTCTATGCCTGTATCTGAGCTGACTGCTGGTTCTCAGGGCTTGGTTTAGGTGCGATACTGTGCCGCGCCAAGAGCGTGACGGATAGTATGGTACAAGCGTCTGCGCTTGGCTTGGCGGGCTCTCTTTCGTGGGATGAACGGGCACTAGAGCTCGTGTATCCCCGTATCGACCGCATCAGGGAAATCAGTGCACATATCGCTGTTCAGGTGATACGGGCAGCACAGAAGGCGGTATGTCTAGCTATCTTGTGATCGTTGAAAGCAGTCAAAGCTTATAAATCGTTCTAGGGCGTGGATAACTCAACGGATCTGAAAAGAATGAATGATACGCGCTTATTAGAGTTTGTGAAGGGCAAGATGTGGAATCCTTAGATGTTCAAAGAAGCTGTAGTACTTGGTATTCTGTGAAGCAAATTCAGGACGGTGTTGAAGTGGGTCAGTCAGCAGCCTTTGAATCCAACACGTTGTGGTCACTTTCAATACATGCCCGCCTTGTGGCACTTGCCTCGCAACCAATGGTGCGACCGGGTTTTACCATAACAGCAACGTTGAGAGCTTCTTATTGCTCCCTAGATCGATGACCAGCCACTGACAGCCTTGTTGGGGTGAATAGTTACGGCCTACGATGATGGACTTTGCAAGTTCAGCCGATCGATCATCCTGGAGAATTCCGTTCAATTGACTCGTTGCGTGGCAAGCTCTTCTCGAGTCTGGGCTGCCAATATTCGGTGCAGGTGATTACGACGTTTCACTGTAGATAGTGACGAATGGGAATTTCTAGGCGCCATGCAAAGCGACTGTTTTGTTGCGAAGTTTTGCATCCAGTCGTCATCACTCGCTCATTAGGTTAAGATACCAACGAGGGAAACTGGCAGCAGGCTTGTTGACAAGATCCGTTACAAATCTTACTAGCCAGTCTTCCAGAGCCTCGGAGAATCTAATAGAAGACGAATTCTCCGAGCTGATCTTATGACCTAGACTAGGATAGTGATCTAAGACAAAGATAAGTGAGAAGGTAACACCTGGGAACTGGAGAATGGGAGACAATTGAATGAAATTCAAGGTTCTTAAAACAGGTTCAGTAGGACATCAGGATCTGGGGAGATCGGATTATTGGGCAGTTGAAGAAAACACATACATAAATTTTGGGTATCAACGCAAGAAGGTCCTACATAATCATACCGTTATCTGGGCCAAGCTCTAGGATGTCCGAGTCTGGCAGACGACGATCGATCGATCACGATTCCTAGTCAATCACACCTACCACTGCGGTACAAAAACCCCATTATTACTGGGTCCGTCAGCCTTTCCTCGAGGCTTCAAGCTTTACTGCGAGGTTCAAAATCAGGCCGCAGGGGAGATGTAGATCCGATGGCCAATCAGATTAACGACAATTATTATAAATTATTATAGCATTTGTACTTGTAAACCTACTCACATAAACGTCTCCACAGTGCACAGGGCTATTGCCACATGGGCATGCCGCTGCTCCATTCTCGGCATTTTCGGCTTCCTGGGTAGCCTACAGTTGCAGCAACAAGTCACTGTCAACACGGAATGCAAACATGGATAGCGGCGATGTTCAGCTTTCAGATTATTGGCACCTGCGAATGAAATCAAATTACCTTGGGAAAAGGAAAACTACACGAGTCTGCTGGGTGCGTGTTTTTCTGGGCTCCCTTGAGGACGCTCCATGACATCACCATGGCTGGGGCTGCCAGGGCGCCCGGGGGAAGTCGAAGTGTGCAACCGTGGGTGGAGTGGAGAAGAACACTTTGTGGTATACTGGGGAGACCAGGTGAGCGCTGAGGAGGAATAAGATTTAGTTGGTGGACGAAACGAGCAAGAAGCATGAGAAATTCGGGTCAGCTGATCAGCCTAGGAGCGAAGGAATGTGGCTTCCAGAAAAGGAAAATGACGTAGGGCTAGTGGCGCGGAGGGCACCCTGTTTTTGTACGTGTGGAGCATCCGTGTAAAATGAACGAAACAGATCC
Organism: Suillus sp. MG131; assembly: GCA_003313855.1. NCBI lineage: Eukaryota > Fungi > Basidiomycota > Agaricomycetes > Boletales > Suillaceae > Suillus > Suillus sp. MG131. The sequence goes on along the minus strand of QLOO01001224.1, from coordinate 5,494 downwards.
GAGCGCACAGCTCAGAAACGTTAGGTCGTCCTTGTTCCTAATTTACAATACCCTTAAATTTTACTTTTCAGGTTTCTCGCAGGTCGAGCTCGCTGTTCTCCACATTCTACTCCATCCTTACTGACCTGGAAAAACACTTCAGTGCCATCAATTGTGTAGCAACCGACGCGTTACGCGGCCAATAAAGCCGCGACGCATCGCGAAGCCCGTACCCTAAAATTAAAAAAATCAATACCCTTGCAGCCGTACTACTAGCGCCTTCCGCTCCAGATGGCGTCAGCGCCGCCTCTCTCTGTGCGTTCATCCATTTACTTTTTCTCTTCCTTCATATCATCTAGGTGCTGATGCCCTTTTTATCTTCTTCTCCCCTTCACTTGTCACAACAGGATTTCTCTGCCCCTCACTTGATACATCCCTCTGACTTCCCGGGTCCCTCAAATGATGACATTGAGGCTGTCATTCAAATGGCCACATCATCTAGCAAAACTCAGGATTCTCGCCAGCTAGCTCCCCTACGAGATACCCGCGCTCAGTTGTTCGTTGGCAATGTATGGACCCCTCTCCTCAATTCTGTTCAGCCCTGATTGAATATTGCAGCTCCCGTATCGTGTCCGTTGGCAGGACCTCAAGGATCTTTTTCGTCGCGCAGGCACTGTCTTGCGTGCTGACGTATCACTAGGGCCTGACAATCGCTCACGAGGCTATGGTACTGTCCTTCTAGCTACTGCAGAGGATGCGGGAAGGGCAATCGACATGTTAAATGGATATTGCTGGCAGACCAGAGTCCTCGAGGTGCGCCCCGACAGACTTGGTGCAAGTGTCGATGAAATGGGCTCCAGCCTCGCAATCAGAGGCGCAAATGGGCACTCCTCAGGCTTCCCACCTTCAGGCAATCCATATGATGAGAACACGTTTGGACAGGATGTGGTAGGTGGCACTGGAATGAAAACCCTTTTTGTTGGTAACGTAAGTCTCAAATTATTTTTTCCTCTTTCCTTGATGCTCCCCCATGATAATCGAGTAAGATTCGAGTTTGGACAGATGGCCTTCTACTATCACCATCTCTGTATCTCCTCCACAGCTCTCTTTTTGCTTGTTGTGCCACAAGTGTCTATTGCTCACCTTTTTTCCACTTCAGCTTCCCTTCCACATCCAATGGCAGGATTTGAAGGACCTATTTCGCGCTGCTGGCGCTGTTGCCCGAGCAGATGTTACCGTTGGGCCTGATGGGCGTTCCCGCGGGTTCGGAACAGTCAGCTTTGTTACGGAAGACGGTGCTGAGCGAGCGCGTAGGATGTTTGATGGGTGCGTAGCTGCCTTTTTTATAACGTACGATATCCCTTTCACGTTCATGTGCACATTCTTATCTTGTTCACATTTTGACCATAAAATATCTTCGCTGTGTAGCGATGGGGCGTGTCGTGGCACTACATGTGATAGGAACCCTTCGATTCCTTCGTGTTCTTCTTTTTGTTCCGATTCTGGTTCATGTGCTGACTGGTCGTGATTATGATCTATTCTAGGTATGAATTCAATGGACGACCATTAAAGGTTCACTACGATAAATTCTCGCCGTCAGTAGCTCCGGTACCTCTTGTTGGTGTACAGATACCAGTTCCATCCACTCTATCACAGTATGATGCTCTTGCATCTCACTTGAAATCCCTACAACTGGAGTCCCATCAGCTGGGACGTCAACAAAACGAACATCTATCTCAGGTCAAGCTCGATGGGTTGTTGCATTCGCAACTGGAATCTTTAATGGATCCGCTTAGACGTGCTGATCTAGACCCTATAACATCATCTCAGCTGGAAGTCCTACTGAGTCGCTCAATCGTGCCGACAGGTTCTCGATCCTCCGACCTCTCTCTCGGTTCAAGTTCCCTTACCTCTACCTCCCTCACTTCTCTCTCACCTGCACTCCTGCACACTCAGTCCCTTGCGCCGTCAGCAGCCCATTCACTAGCACCAACACCCACACATCCGCATTCATTGACAAGTTCACCTCATCTAGGATTCTCAAATAATAGCTCGGCAAACTTCGCTCCCCTCAGCCTATCTCTGGGCACCGATGCGCTAACCATCAAGCCACATTCGGGTGTTGCCGATTCCCTCAGCTTGAAGCTAAATACAGACATGAAGCTCGGGAGCGACATGCATCCGCTATCATCAAATAAATCACGGACGTCGAGCTCCAGCTCGCCGCGTCCAAGCGTGTCTGCGAGTTCTTCGCAGTCGCAAAGCTATACCACGACTCCGTCAGGGTCATCACGGCCAAGCTTTAGTACGGCATCATCATTGACTGATGGCACAAATTTCTCGCAACGGTTGTCGTTTGGTGCATCGCAATCCCAGCGACCGTCGTTCAGCTCTTCGACATCTCAACGGCCCACCTTTAGCTCCACGTCTCAGCGCCCATCCTTTAGCGGCGGTTCTGCGCGGCGCCCTACATTCAATGCAAGCTCGCTATTGAACGAGCCATTCTTTGATGACGAACGAGAGGGGCAAGGATCTGTGAGCCATCCTGTCAGTATGGGCACATCGCGGGAGAACTCCGGCTCGAGTTCGAGCTCGTCATTTTCCCTACCGCATACACTGACTCGTCCGAAGTCGGACGTAGGCAGTGATACCGCGTCAACGTCCCCTCCGGCGAGTGGGGGATGGTCAAGCATGTCGAGTCCCCGTCATGCCTCGCCCAAATCTGTCGTACTTGCGCATTCGTTCCTCAATTCAGACTTGTCGAATAAATCTCAATCTATGCGGGTTGGTTCAGAGGTCGAACCAAGCCAAGGATTTACGCCAGTCAAGATTGAGGGGTCAGGAAACACCGACGTCGCCGCGACCGCAGTTGGATCTCTGAGTTTGCGAAGGTCCAAGGCGTTAGCTTCCAAGGCCGCAGAGAAAAATAGATCGTCTTCACCAAATGCGAAGCCTTCATCTCCATCGCTGCAGAAGCAAACATCGCCGCAGAATCCATCGCAGGCATCCTCCCGCCGACAACCTGGACCTATTGCGTTACCTCCTCCATGTACATTTACGCTCCCACATCCACCGGTGCTGTCCCCATACCCTCCCCCCCACCCACAGAGTCCAATGTATCACGCTGGCTATGTACCATCTCATCCCATGAGTCCGTTGCATCATCCGGGCGTGCGCAGCCCTATTCACCCCTCTGCGATAAGCCCGCTCCATTCTCCTTACCATATGCACTATGGCGTCATAACGCCACACGGCCTACCTCCCATCACTCCAAGTATGCCGCCATTTACATTTTTGCAGCCAACGAACGGGCGTACCAATACCACAGAGCAGCAGAGCTCAAATGCAAATGATGGTTGTCAGGGTCAGCCAAAGGAAGGCCGATCAGAGGCTCCACCGCCGCCATCTCCATATCACCTCCCGCCACACTCCCAAGTTCCGTACTCGTCGCACCGGCCTTCACACATGTTCTCCCCCGGGATTCCCCTTTCACCTGGGATCTTGGTGCCCATATCCCCCGGATACCCGTCATCAGTGACGATGGTGCCGTTGACACCTGGTGGGGTGCCGATGACGCCCGGCGTGACGATGACACCTGGTGCTTTTTGGCCGCAAGCACCGTGGATAAACCCAGCTCCGGGAGCCCCCGTGCATGCAGATGAGCAATGGCACAATCACGGTCACCCGCCAACCTCTGGTGGAGATTATTTCCCACCTCAAGGCGGACCGGATGATGATACAGGTTACTTCCCGCCCGTCAGCAGCATCGCGAAAGAGATATTTAAAGAGGGAAGCGAATTTCATTCGAGTGAGCAGGAGGGAGAGAGCCAGTCGAGAGGTTCCTCAGCTTGCGCAGGGATGGTTTCTCCTGCGCCTAAATCAATACAAGAGGGACGACATACCGACAGCGACCGCGGGCACAGGGAAGCGCGGCGGACGGTGTCACCACAACCAAACCGGTTTACAACTACAGAAGGGGGGCATGTTCCCCGAAGGGCGGGCCTAACACACCGGCCGGATTCAGATCCTAGCAACGGAAAGAGACAGAGCTAAGTCAACTTGTACTACGGGATTCTCATATATTTGTAGGTTGCAGGTGGAATTTTTTTTGGCATTGTAGTACATCTGTAGCATCATACCTACTGGAACATCTGTGCATACCTATATTTTTTGATTGTTGAAATAGTTTCCTAATTCATGTTGGTGGTACTTCGTAATTAAGGATCGTTTGCTTGGTCTTCCTACGGCCGATGTATCGCCAGGAACTGGCCTACCCGTCATCGTCAAGACTTGGACTTCAGTTTATGCATCGGTCTCAGCACAAATTGATCGCATCGACACAGATTTGTATTTTGTACGTTGACACAGCTGATTCATTCTAATTCGATACTACTACATACTTGGTCCGATTATTCGAGTCCTTCAATTCCACGGAGGGTTCAGCGCAACGTTCCACAAATCGATCTCGCATTGACACGCCTGCCTGAAGATCCTGGTCAACTTCTCATAAGGAACGTCCTTCCAGCTCGCATAGTTAGTCTTGAAGAAATCTATGGTAGAGACAACGTCAATGGTTGATTAGAGTCACATGGCGCATCGATCCCTCACTGATTTGTTCGACTGTGGACTTGCGGTGCTTGGCGTTCTCGACAACCCAGAGTTTGTACCATGCAGTGGCTGGAAGTATGAATAGATCAGTTGGAGGCTCGCGCACTGCTTGAAGAAGATACTAACTATTGTCGAAAGAATTCTCTTGGAGGTCACGAGCGATCGCATAGTACGACTAACGGTTGTGTCAGGGATTGGTATAGATCAGCTTCATGCAAGATGACCATTACGAACCTGAATGCCGGGGACTTGAGCGAGCAAAGAGACGACCCAGTTCTCATCCTCTGCAGTGTCAGAGATGAACTTTGTGTACTTTTCAGTCGCTTCTTCACGCTTGGAGCCGAAGACGACTGTGTCCGGGATATTTAGCTTATCGGCATCAGTGCAAGTACTGAGGGCGTTTGGAGCCCACTGGGTCAGCGTGTTGTTGAGAGTTTTGGTCAGTTTTGCGTATGTCGTTGGGTCGGGGGCTTTTGCTGCACGATCGGCGTTGTATGCTATGAGTTGCACACAGTAGAAGAAATCTTGCTGCGGACACAGAGTAGTGAACTACAGCTTGAAGTATCAACGGGCATTGAGTAACGTACGATCATGTACCATTTGAAACCGTTGAGAACGTTTATGTTGTCTGCGCTTGCGATCCGCATGTCCTCGACAAACTTGTTGTGAAGCAATATGCTCCAAAGGTCGTCGTTGTCCCGAATGAGACGATTGACGAGATCCCTGTAGATATGAGGTGAGTACGGTGAGCCGATATACAGTGCGAGGACATACTCTTCGGAGATGTCATCATTGAGACCTGCATCGAGGTGGCCGTCGTGGCTAAGGTCTTGCGCGGGAACATCATGGGCAGTCGCCGACTCGTTGAGGCGGTGGTTTGCTAGGACGGAGTAATCTGACATGGCGA